>MVJL01000888.1:0-72682 GCA_002156465.1 Macrocentrus cingulum | reverse complement strand
TTGGGATTTTCGCCACTCGAATACGCTATCTGGTGGCCAGATATTCAAGTATTTACGGGGCGATCATTCTCCGATCAGCTGTGTTTTGTGTTTACATTTTCTGTATCCAAAATAGTGACTTGACCATTTTTTTTATTTTTCCCGTTATTTCGTGAGGAGTATTCCATATGCCAGAGGTCTGAAGGCAAAAAGCTAATATCTCGTAACAGTCACTGTTGTTGTTGATCTCTACAGTACGACCACATTTAATTATATGTCTAGAGTTCAAAAGGTTCTCTCCACCCCCGAAAACTCCTGTTGCTCGGTGCGATAGTTGCAAATTTACAAATTTCCTCGACCGAAACTTTCATATTGTATGTATTGTTTGAATATTTGCTTAAAAAAAACAATGGATCGCACTTAACCTCTCAATGCCTGTCTCGACCAACACAAAATGCAGCCCGATCCAGCTGATCGATTTGCCCTGAGTTTAGTTGGATATCTCGCCACTTGGGGGCCAGATGACTGGCCACGCCCCGGGCGAAAATCCCAATAATTTTTGTATGCTGTCTAATTGCCTAATTCTTATTCTAAGATCGCAAGATACGCATACGACGAGTTTAATGAACAGATTAATTCAATTATTTATAATTTTTGTATGCTGTCTAATTGCCTAATTCTTATTCTAAGATCGCAAGATACGCATACGACGAGTTTAATGAACAGATTAATTCAATTATTAATTGTTACCGAGTAAAAACTACAACCTCAAAATACGTTTTCCTATTCTCACCATTGTAATCTTATTTTTTCACATGTAAGGGGCGTACAACTCAAATTTTGCGCCGTGGAATAATTGATTAAGTTCCCTTGATTATTATTTATTCGTAAAAACCATTCAATTTCGCGGATATTTCTATTTATTTGCTACGCATTTGCTGTCGTACGTTTGTACGAGATAGAGAGAGACACACTAATATCGGATTTATACACATGCATATATATATGTACGGCGCTGGCTTCTGCGATAGATTATCGCAACGATAAAATATCGCACCATGTAGATCCAGCTAGCATCCCAGCCAACACAATGGAGAATATGGACACTCCCCGCCATTCGTGTGTGAGTGCTGTCTAATAAAAAACAACATTACTCCGAAAAAAATCCATCAAAAGATTAGCAAAAATTATAATTTAGTGAGTTTTCAAGGATTATTCGTGTCTAAATACCAATAAGAGTGAGCAAAACATCGTCCGGAGGACTCAACCAACACCTCTGGGGTCGTATGGAGTGCCAGAACAACAACCACTAGCACCTACATCATGGATTCCACCGGTGAAAAATCGCCGGTAGAAAATATTCAACCAAAAAATGCTGTTGAACAATTGGTATCCAGCTGTACAGAGTCAATACCGTGCGATAACCACTTGGAAGTCCCTCTACTGCGACTAATCTCGCAATCCAAGACTTTACTGACGCCCACAGTCAACAGTGAAAATGTACGCGTGGATTTCCCCAACAATCAGATCATATTCAGCGTCAATCAAGAGCCTTCCATCGAATTTGCTTCCACTATCCTCGATCTGCAATGCACAATCAAAATCGAGGATATGCCAAACTTTCCTCGAGATTTTGCCTTCAATATTTTCACTGATTCCAAGTCTAACACCAAATTAAGCAGTATTTTCCCACCTACAGGTCAATCCGACGATAATTTAAGTCCCTGCGATCTGCATTTCGAGAATGACCAGCTGAAATTGATGATAAAATTCGCCACAAGTCGAGACGCAACTCCCGGAAGCATGAGAAAAATCGCCGAGCAAAAACGCGCCGAGTACGAGACAGCAATAAAAAATCGAGTGAGTAAAACAAGTGGAAAACGTTTTTGTTTCTCTCAAATGGTCTGTTCAAAGTCGTCACTTCTGCTCGGATCAATTTTCAACCTGCAAGAGGACATAATCAACGAAATTTGCGCCAGATATCGATTTGCACTGGACGTTTTAACGGAAATTGGTCTTCAAGGCCTGGACATTGAGGACGCACACGTAGCAGAGATGAAGGAAAACATTCTTCATGTTCTGCGATCAATTCCTGAGCTGTATCAAAACGATTTCGCCACTTCCCACGTGAAAATGACGAGGGAGCGGCTGGACACGAGCGAAATAAGCCCCGGGGAGGCTGAGGAATTCACTGCAGAGTGTTACCGACAGTGTTTGAAGGCCTCTCGCAGAGATACATTGCCCGAGGACTCGACGAAAATCGCTGCAGACATCCAACGCGAGTTTTCCGAGCGAAATCGCGGCACCCGGACGCACATGAAGCACATAATCCAACTGCCAAACTGCTTGCCTCCAGTGCGGAGCGACTGGAAGTGGGAAAAATCAACTGCCGTCGATGGCCAGTCAGCTTTCATCAACGATCTCATCGAGAAAAATTATTTTTCGGACATCTGTCACGATGAGAACTTGGACGAGGTGAAAAGAAAAGCTTGTCTGGATGAAAACGACCCAGAACGTTCGTGGCAAGATCAACCAGGGCGCCGTACGGTACATTGCGCACCTTCCGAGTCATATCGACTTGAATTAGCCAAGAATGGCGTTCAAAGAAAGTCCCGAGCAGACGATCCGGAACTAATTGCCGAAGTGTTTCAGAAAAAACTCGCGTTTTCGCTGGATGTCGATGTGTCGGACATTGATCGATTTCTCGTGAGTGAAATCCCGAAAAAGCGCGTGGAAGCCTGCGCGAGCGTGAAAAAGGTGACGCAATTGGTGCTACAGGCTCTGGGGATGTCTGATGCGCGTGGTTCCAACACGGAAATCATCATCCAGCCCATCATGGACAATTTAATGTTCAACTGGTGCTCATTCATTTCTGCTATCGCTGCGGAGCTGTGCGTGGCGTTGAAACAAAGAGTTCGCAAGGACGAATGGATGGTAAAACGGCTAAGAGAGTGGGATGCATACCTAGTAATGCAGCCAGAGAACAGAAAAAACATCTTTTTCTCAATTGTCATGCCCAAAAACGTGACTGAAGTTCTCCCGGCTAAAATTGCTCGGCAACCAGACTTCTATTCGAACTACTCGGTCATTGAATTCGTCTCGACGGTCGATACAAAGCTGGTGAATCTCGTGAAAGCCGAGTCGACCTTTATCACCATGATTTCCCAGTGGTCTCGACACTACGGCAAGACATTTCTCGAGGGTCTTGAGGATCCCGATGTTTGGGCAATGACACGACTGCTCATACTCGTGCACTTGGAAGACAAGCCAAAGACTGCGGAGATCATGACACTGTTCCGATACATCTCGATGGAGAAATTTTCAACGTGCAAAACGAATGCGAAAAAAATGCTGGAAAAATTCCCAATTGATCTGCGAAGTCGGATGCAAGTTTGGGCGAGTAAAAAATTAGTTAACGCCATGTGTATGCCGAATTACGAGGCAGTGCATTCAGATACCTGTGACGATGTTGAGTGGAGAAATATGATTAATCCCTACACGGGGAAAAATATCGACAACCCGGCGCAGTTAATTGAACTTTACTACGTGGGATATGCGACAAACAAGGACGCCAAGGCACAGCCATTTTTCGACATGGACTTGCTGAAAAAGGTGCTCGAGTACGAGATAAAGTTGCACGACGTCGATGAAAAATGGTGTGGACTAGAAGAGAGAGAGCACTTGGATGAGTATCAGTTCCACGAGTGGTCTCGTCGCGCGAATTGTGCAGCTGCAGATCACCTGAAGGCCTACCTGTACAGATTGTACGGCGAAGAGATGGAGAATCGTTTGTCGGAAAAGATAATTCATCGACTGAGTCAATTGACGTGGGATCAGGTGGCGAGTTTGAAAGCTTCCTCGCAGTTTGATCCATCAGTCGGTCGAATTCCGAGCACAGGCGGACGATTTACCACTCAGAGAATCAAGGTAATCATCGCCATTCTGAAAAAACAAGCTCTTCTTGCGGAAACCCCGGCTTTATCCATCGCTTTTGTGCTACGCTGGATCAACAGGGACGGCGGGCTGCGTGCGGACATCTTTAAAAAACCGCAGCACGGTGGTCTACGCGAAGTTTTCGTTCTAGAAGTGCATTCGCGGATTTTGCAGCTGGTGCTCGAGGAAATTGCGCGGGCAGTCTGTCAGGATATCTCCATCGAAACGATGATGCACCCGGAGAGTAAACTGACAATGCCACAGACGCACATGTACGAATCTGCGTCGAAAACGGCGAAATACCGCCGAAACATCTCCAGCTCAAACGACGCGCGTGTGTGGAATCAGGGCCACCATGTGGCGAAATTCGCGCAGTTTTTAATCCGCCTACTCCCCAAGGATTTCCACAATCTCATCGTCGGCGGCCTCAAGCAATTTCTCTTCAAACGCATCGCCCTGCCCGATGGTGTGCTCAACTACACAGAGCGACAACTCTCTCGGCCGCAGAGTGACCCGATAAAAGCCATGTTTTGGGACGCGTGGTCCGGGAAAATCAACGTACCCTGGCTCCGGGACAACGAGACATTCCTGAGAATTGAGTCGGGAATGATGCAGGGCATTCTTCATCACACTTCCTCGCTCTACCACGCGGCAATGCTGATGCTGCGCAACAGTTTGTGGTCGAAAATGTCGCGCTGGTACTCTATCGACAATATCACCACAGACATGGTGAGCTCCGATGATTCTGCACGACTAACCGACGTCTTCTCCGACGATCCGAATACTTTTGAGAAGGCCGTACGCCTGGCAAAGCTTGATCACATCGCAATCAAACATTTTTCTCGACTCTACGGGATCTGGCTGTCGCCTAAGAGCACCCTGTGCACCACCAGCGTCATGGAGTTCAATTCCGAGTTTTACTTCCACGGAAATGTCTTCAAACCCACGCTGAAATGGTCGCTGGTCGCGCTGCCCATTGTCGTGGGAGAAAATCTAGTGGAACGTCAAGAAATCATGAACAATCAAATCACAATTTTGCTGGAAGGAGGATCCGGCTTCCGCCAAGCAAGTGAGACACAGTTAGCTCAAGTTTACCTGCATTACCGACTCCTAGGAATGGGGACAAACCCTCTGTTTTTGGATTACGCAGAGTTATTAATGTCTAACCCCGACCCGGCACTCGGATTTTTCCTCTTGGACCCGCCCATCGCCGCGGGACTCGCCGGATTCAACTTTAATCTGTGGAAAGCAATTACTTCTGATGAAAGACTGAATAAAATCTACGCTCACCAGGTGCGCCAGCGTGAAATATCCGCCACAACGACCGGACAGCTGTCGAGGGCCGTTCAAATCGTCTCCGCGAGTCGGCAAAATGTCCGCGAGCTCATCGCAGAGGTCGACAATGTGTTGCCAATGTGGCAGGAAAATGTTGAGGCTAATCCATCCGTGCTCTACGGCCTGTCCAGGAATTTGGAGTCGTCGCTGATGAAGATTATGGTTAAACTAACCTCTCCAAACGTCATAAGATCGCTGTCGAGGTCAGAGTTTGCATTTCGAGTAGTGGCAGCTGGTGCGGATTTGATTACCGAACCCGTTGCGACTGTGGGGTCCAATTGGATGCCTACCGGAGGTCCTGGCTCGGAAAACACCACGGTGAAGGTTTCTCTGTGGAGGCTTATCACTAGAAAAACTCCTGATGTCGATCCTTTGACGTTTATAGAGCTGAATGTCCTATTTCCACGAAGATCTCAGTACTCCACGCTGGATCAGACGATTTCCGAGCTGAATAAATACAAATTGGGTGAGTATGGCTCGAAAAAAATGATCAGATGTGATGTGCGAGTGTTTAAGGACCGTCCACACTTGCTTTTTAACTTGGAAACAGTTGTGCGCTGGAAGTGGTTTGGCGAAAAATTGCTTGCGTCGAAGCCAGTGGCAGATAAATTGTGGTTGGAGTATAAAAAATCACATCCCTGGCTAGAGGAGGATCCTTTTTCCACTCTAAAAAATCCAAATTGTCATTTTGAGACGCAGATTCAGATGAGCAGCTTCATACACGAGCATTCGACGCTAGCTCGGTCGGTCCACTTGACAGGAAGACCCGTGCGAGCAAAATCCGCACAAGATTTAGTCACAATGACCATTCAGAACAATCAAATGCCCCGTTGGACACTGGAAAAACCTTCAGAGTATGCTGAAATTGATCTCGATGGCCTCCAGAGTGCTCTAGCCGGGATTTTGACGTTCCCACTCGTGAATGAGGTTAAGGAGCAAAAGATTTCCGAGCGTTTACTCAACTATCCGGACATTTGGGATGGTAGCGCGGTGAAACCAAGTCCGAGAAAGCTGAAATTGGCGTTGATTCAATATTTTCTCAAACTTTGGACGGATGATCCGAAATTTGAGGATTTTAGTGGCTCAATGAGGAGTATGACCATGCGAAATGCGTTGAAGAGCAGTCAACTTGCGGTTTATGGTGGATTTGTTGAAAAATGTCAGGATGATCGTTGGAATGGCGATGGAGAGTGGGTTGGAATGATTGGAGATACCCTCTGTCGACTGTTGATTAAAAATTTTGTGGTTATGTCCGTGACAACTGATGATTTTTTGAAATTACACGAAAATGAGTCGCTACTTGTGGGTTTGCTCGAGGAAATTGGCATTTCTGCTTGTCGATCGTTGATTAGCGAGGAAAACTTTGATTTTAAGGAGCATCAGTTTACTTACAATGGAATTGTGTATGAAAATGCGAATTTAGTGGAGAATTCGCCGCTGGAACTGGATCGAATGCGTCTTCAAGTGACTGGAGACTGTCTGAGCTTGATGTGTCATGATGAAAAGACTGGAATTCACTTTACAGTCGTTAAATATACGATTGAACCTGCTGATTTTCGTTTTTCCACGGTTCTAGAGGAAGAAATGGATATTTTAAAGTGTTGGCTGAATAATACGAGCTTAAACAGCTCGCGAGCTCAAGAGTACTTGATAAAAATCATGGAAAATGACCAGGAAATGGCGATAAAGATTCAACGGGAGGAGTTTAAGCAGTTTGTTAAGAGTTCCTTGGCTTTAGCAATGGCAAGGGCCGGTGTAAAGCGGAAAATCGATGCTCTAGGCGATTCAGACTCATGCCCGGTTCCAGCAAAGTCCAGGAAATCCACGTTTGATACTGAAAATGTCGCTGTTGATGATCTCGACTTTATTTTGACTGATGAAGAAGATTTTCCGGAATTGCTCCTGCGAGAAAAAGTGAGTTATTACGATTTCTGTGATTATTTGGAGGGGAATGTTGCAGAAAAACGATTGCACACTCCTTCGGAGGCTGTAAAAAAAATTCACCGACTGTGGCATGGATTTGTTGATGGAAATATTACGATACTTTCAAAAGAGGAAAAAACACTGTTGGATCGACAGTGCTTTGTTCCGAAAATTGGAAAATTTATCGAGATTATCGAGTATTATCTTGACGTTAAATTCGATCGAGAATGCCCGATGGAAGATTAGAAAATATCACTTTACACACTATGAAAACAATTGTTCCTGTAAGTATTTATATATATATATATATATATATATATATGTATTGATTTAGGTGATTAATTTTTTTTTTTTACTTGCAGGATATTGTGCTGTGATTTTTCTCAGGGTGTTGTTTTTTTTTCCATGCACGCAATAATTTTTTATTAAACGATAATTAAGTTTCAATGGATTAGAAAAATGTTGAAATATTTTCTTAATCCAAATAAATATATACTGATCTATTTTAACAGCAATAAAATCGAGTTAATAATATTAAAATGCTAAATAATACTTATTTTTACATTTTTTATTAAGAAATTGATTGAAAATGAGATTTTTTGTAGAAAAAAAATTATTATAATAATGAGTTTTGCCACATTTGATAGAAAAAAATTTTTTACAAAGAATATTACTTTTTTTTTGTTACTTTAAAACCAACGCCAAATTTTTTTGTTGCCTCGTACTTTAATTTTTCTCTGATTCTTATTAATACTTTTTTCTTATCATAGTTTGGAAATTTTTTGCCAACACACTCTGCAATAATTTTTGAATTAATTTTTTGAAATAGAAAATAAGTTGGACAAACTTACCATACAACAGTTGTAATTTTCGTTTATTTAATGGTTTTTTAACTCGAATACCGTCTAGTCGGTTGCGATGGATATTTGAGATTTTTCCGGTTATTGATGATGTCGCGAGCTCGTCTGATGAATATAACAGAGATACTAAATCACCAACGTAATGACTGAGTGATGACGCGTTGCATTTGTGAAGTACTCTTGGATCTAGCGTAATAATGTCTTCTTCTGTTTCCTAAAAAAAAAGTAATATTCAACAAACAAATAATATTAGTTAAAAAAAATACATTACATTGTTCTGCTCGGTTTCTGGTTTTGTTGTTGATTCAACTTCGTTTTGAATATCGACTTTCGTCTCAATCTCTGATAATTGATGAGACTCATTATCAAAAGCACGAATCACGGTGAAATCCTCTTGGACATTTTCATCCTCTAATTTGTCCATGGCACCGCTTTGTTTCTCAAATTCTTCTGTCAGCAAATGATTGTCAGAAATTGTCTCTGTTTCCAACAGATCCTCTGACACACAGGGGACTATTTCATCAAAAATAACACGTTCATCATCTTTCATTGAGGAATGCGAAACGTCTGGCTCATCAGGTTCACCCATAATAACGTACCGTCGTGCATCATCCAGAACAGTTTTTACCAAATTTACATTTGAAAAAACCTTTTCATATGCTAGAAAAAAATATAGATAAGAGTTTTCCACCAAATATACATATCAATTGCGCAAAAATACCTTCAATGATTTTCGAAAGAAATTCACGAAGTCGTCGGTTTTCTGTAGTCAAAGTTTTCACTCGTTGTCTCAAACTATAAGTAGAATATTCATCATCATCACAGAGAAGGGCATCATAATCAAATCGTTTAATCTTCTTGACATTAGCTAGAATTCTTTGTTGAGATTTTGCATAACTGAGCTTTTTCCCTTCAGCTAATTGTTGCAGTCTTTCTGGTGTAATCTTCTGTTTCATCTGAAAAAAATGATCAAAAACAATTTTTAATAAAAAAAAAAAATATTAATTTATCAATAAAAAGTTTTTTTTTTAATTTTTAAATAATAGTTCTAAAACAATATACCTTTCGTAGAATTGTTTAAACTTGCTTGGAGTAAAATTCGCTGTTACTTCTAACCTCTAAAATACAAAACGTAAATTAATTTTACTAAGTAAATTGGATATTTATTTATAAATATTTATTTTCAATCTCCAAACGGATTTTGAACCTATAAATTGCCTTATCAGAAGCAATAATCGCGATAATTTTCGAAATTAAAAAAATTCTATGCTTACCTTGTCCAACGGCAATGACATGAAAATGGTGTCTAGTTGGTGCAACAATTAAAAACGCGCCCATTGAATCGACTTTTTCCAACACAAACGCAATTTTATCACATCATTGATGAGCTTTTGCTTGTATTTGATACAAACAAGTCCATAAAAACCAATCCGGACCCTCGTAGCAACCTTACTGTTCATAAAAATGCAACATACCTTCCTGCATTGTGAAACATCCATAATTCGTAGCAACCTTACTGTTCATAAAAATGCAACATACCTTCCTGCATTGTGAAACATCCATAACCCTAAAGGGTAGTGTTTATATATACAGAGAGAGAGAGAGAGAGAGAGGCTATAAGGTTAGAAATGGACGTTTTGTGATGCATCTGATAAAATAATCTTTCTTTTGCAATTATTTTCTATAAACTTAAAGGGTAGTGTTTATATATACAGAGAGAGAGAGAGAGAGAGAGAGAGAGGCTATAAGGTTATAAATGGACGTTTTGTGATGCATCTGATAAAATAATCTTTCTTTTGCAATTATTTTCTATAAACTCGTATAAAAAACACAGAAGTGTTTGTTTCATTTTATTATCTACCAAGTGCGTGCACATTTTATCATCAAAAAATCAGACACTCATTTTTGTAAAGACAAATATTTGACAATGTCTTCAGTTTCGGTTGATCCTACTGTTGATGCATCATTATTGGAGCCTTCATCTCCAACAATAAAACATAAAGACACCGAAGAAACCAGCGAATTAAACAGTAGTGTGCCAGAAAAAAAATCGGATGTAAGTACACCTGAGAAAGAATCAACCTCCAACAGTCGAAAACGTAAACATGATGACGCTAATATTGATGATAAACCTTCTCAATCAAAGGATATCGATGATATTGTAAGTTTTTAAGTAATTTTTCACCAAACGTAACTACAAATCGCATGTTTAAAATAAAAAAATCAAGATCACCAAAAAAATTACAAACATTTTGCTTGATATCTCGATATTAATGCGAATTAGACAAATTTTACTAAGGACCTTTTTTATAGCTAATAAAATTCTCTAAAAAAAAGGTATCTTGAGGAAAATTTGTATCTAGAGTAGTTTTAAAGATATTTTGAGTTTTTGTGTTTTTAGGATATTAATTCAAACATTTTTCTTTTATAGTCTCAGGACACACCATCAAATTTATCGTGCGAAGGAGCCGATGCAAAGAGTAATCCAAACGCTGCAGTTGTTGCACAGCATTACAACTCAATCGAGGAGAAAGGACTGTCTTTTCGGGCTCAGAGTCGAATTGTTTACATGAGAAATTTCAACAATTGGATAAAAAGCAAACTTATAAGTAGGTATAGCCGTTAAAACTTGTGAATTAGCCAAGTTAACATGTTACTTTATGTGTAGACGAGTATTTGGAGAAGATTCGATTGTCCTGCAGCCATGGAACGCCCATTAAAGTCCTGGATATGTGTTGTGGCAAGGGTGGCGACCTTCGCAAGTGGAAAAGTGGTGCTATATCACATCTAATATGCGCAGATATCGCTGATTTATCTGTAAAACAGTGTGAAATACGTTACAAAGATCTTTCGAAAAATTTTAGTGGTAAAGATCAAGGATATTCACCTCTATTCACGGCTGAATTCATCACAGCAGATTGTACTAAAGTAAATTTAGCCTTTTTTTCGTGTGTTTATGTACGAAAATTCGGGTTTTAATGGGGCAATTTGTTTCAGGTACGACTGAGGGAAAAATTTAAAGATGCCAGTACACAATTGGACCTGGTTAGTTGTCAATTTGCGTTGCATTACAGTTTTGAGAGCTTGCCTCAAGCTCAATGCATGATTCAAAATGCCAGTGAGAGTCTCAAACCCGGAGGATATTTTATTGCCACATTTCCCAATGCCTATGATCTTGTGTAAGTGTTATAAAATATTTATTTCACGATTTTAATAAGGAAATTAATGGAAAAAACGTTTTTTTCAGAGTTCGATGGAGAAATGCTGAGGACAATAAATTCGGAAATAGTGTTTATAGTGTGGAATTTACTGGGGATAAGCAGGATATTCCACTTTTTGGTGCTAAATATCACTTTCATCTTGAGGGTGTTGTTGATTGTCCGGAATTTCTTGTTTATTTGCCACTTTTAAAGAAACTCGCAGCACAATTTGGACTAGAATTTGTTTCATTTGAGAGATTTGATGAATTTTATTCGCGAAATTTAAAAGATGGAAAGTCTTTATTGCGCAAAATGGAAGCTTTAGAGACTTATCCACCTTATCATGAAGCTCCACTGCTTGGACAAGGTCCAGGGGATTATCTACATGCTGTTCAGTATATGCAAAGCTCGACTGGACATCGCAAAATTGGAACATTGTCGTATTCGGAATGGGAAGTGATTTGTGAGTAAAATTAAAATATTTATGAGTTATTGAGATATTAAGGATGTAATTGTTTTTTTTTTGTAGCTTTGTATGCTGTGGCGACATTTAAAAAGATGAAAACTACTTGGAATGCTGATGGAAAACCTGAATACTCCAAATAATATCTTATGGACAATTTTTTTATCAAGTTGTACAAATTAATTATTTTGTTACCGGAAAAAACATAATTTTTCTCTACATTATCATATATTTCAATAAAGTATACTTACTCCCTCAAATTTATCATGTATATATTGGTCTTTTCTATTTTTGTAAATTTTAATAATACAATTTTATTTACTGTAATTGTAGATTCTGTATAGAATTCGAAATTTTTGGCCTTATAAAAGAACAAAAGTAATATTTCATGGCTTAAACGACTTTTTGTTTAAAAAAAAAAATTACTTATTTATCCGTAGAAACACACTTTTTAGCAAAAAAACCAAATTTTTTTGGATTAATAAAACACGAAAATAACGCGAATTTCGTGCTTTCAACGACTTATTATTGTTTATAATTGATAATTAGACTAATTAAAAGCCTTTAAACACGAAAAAAAAGATTTTTTAAAATTTAGTTTTTTGGATTTTTTGGCTACGGATGAAGAGTTACAGAAAATTTTATTAAACATTATTTATAGGAAATTTCATACCCGATAATTTATAAAGAATAACATTTTTCGATATCTCCCTTATTTACCGAGATATCGCGGAAAACTAAAACAGCCAAAAATCGAGAAAACTGACAGTGGTACCACTGTTGATTTTCTCGATTTTCGGCCGTTCAAACTATACTATACTTTTTATGCATAGGTTAGGGGTGTGTTCTAAGTATGATTTATTAAATTATTTGTTTATATTTTTTTAACATTTTAAAAATTAGCGCTAATGGCTGACGTGCGCGTAGTAGAGACGCGCGCGCGCGCGCGCTGCTGTCGAGAGTACGCCGCCATTTTGGCTTGCCACGGGAAAATTCCTGAAGCGTGTGTGTGCACATATATTTACAATACTTGGGTTTATCGGGTGATATCGGGTGTTCGCGCAGAGAGCCTTCCAACAACTGGCATATATTCGTCTGTTCTCAGTCGGCCGCTGCCGTTAGTCGCTTCTGGTTTGCTTCTCTCCTCGAGTTCCGCATCGTGGTCGTAATGGATGTCGAATTGACATCTAACCGGTCTATTGGTGAAACGGTAAGTAAAAAAAATTATTATTAACTGTATTATCCACTAAATTAATCAGAAATATTTTTATATTAACCTATTTATTCATATAATCATATATATAAATATCTTACATATCGATGGACGCAAATTTTCTAAGTCCCAAAATGGCGTCTGCGACTAAGTCCTCGCTCTCGTGTGTACTAGAGCCGCATTTTCAGAGTTCACCCAACAGATTCTCGAACATTCTTTCAATATTATTATCATTATTATTCATTTAATATCATTAATTTATACTACTATACTTAAAAAATTAAATAATTCATTTTATAATATTAATAATACATTTTATTTAATGTTTTATTCTAGGAAAAAAGGGCTAAGGAAAACAGCAGTGCAGCCGGGAATCATGGAGGTAAAAAAATTAATATTATCACAATTAAATTTTTATAAATTATTATAAAAATAGTATTAAAATTATTTAAATTAATTTTTCTATATGAAAAAAAATTTATCTATTCCATATATTGTAGATTTATAGTAAAAAAAAAACGTCGATTTTCTTTACATTCTGTGTCTGTACTACCTGCAGGCTATAAGACACATTATTTCTAACGTTATATCGTACGGGTTATATCTGAATTTACGATAAAATATGCAGACAATTTTCTCTTTTAAATCGATTTATTTATTTCATTCGTTTTTTTTTTTTTTTTTCACAGATGGCCACATGAATGGCATGTCGAATGGTTTTGACCGGCGAAAAGAGCACAAGTCTGAGCGTAAAGACAAGGATCGATCATCTCACAAGTCGGAACATCGTGAGAAAGATCGGGTTCATGAAAAAACTCACAAGTCAGAGCGTAAAGACAAAGATAAGGAGAAGGACCGTCATAAACACAGTGCTACAAAGGACAAACATGCTTCTAGCAGTTCCAGTTCCAAGGACAAGGATAAAAAGAGTATGTCTAAGGATAAAGAGCATAAAAGTTCGAGTTCTTCAATAAGTAAGGACAAGGAGAAGGAAAAAAATCGTGAACATCATCATAAATCAAGTTCTAGCAGCAAGGATAAAGAAAAGTAATTTTTTAAAAATAAAAACAAAATTTATATTTTTATAATTGTTTTTTTTTTTATTTTAGGCATCATTCTAGCTCAAAGGAAAAGGACAGTTCGAAAAGTAAGGACAAGGATAAACATTCGCATGATAAATCAAAGGATAAAGATCGTAAGCACAATAGTTCCTCAAAAAGTGAGAAACATTCCATTGTAGCTGGTTCCTCGAGTGAAAAAGAGAAAAATCGATCGTCGGAGAAGGATCACCGTCATCGGCATGATCGAGAAAAGGACAAGGATCGTCATCGACACGATAAGGATCGCAGTAAGTCGAGGGATGATCGTGAAAAGCGTGAAAATGAGATTAAAGAGGAGAAAATCAAAGTTGAGGATGATGACAGCAAAGCATGGCTTAAAAATCATCAATCTGAGTACAATCATGAATCGGAGAGTGCTGTAAAACAGGAACAAAATTCACAATCGGCTGAGGACGATGATGATGATGATGATGATGATGATGATGATGACTCGAGCCGAGAGCCAAATCTTTACATCAAGGAAGAGGATGATGAATGTGCAGCGGATAATAGTATTGATTCGACTGATGCCAATGACACTAGATTATCTGAATTGCACAATACGACAATGAAAACTGAAGACGAATCTGACGAAGATATGCCATTGGTAATTTTATCTATATTCATTTTTTTCGTTCAATTCGCTTTTTTTTTTGGTTGGGAAATGATGTCAATATTTTGTGGATTTTTGATTGAAATTTGCTGTTATTTCTGAAAAATCTTCGTAAAATTGACGTTGATTAACAGATTTTACGAGTTATAGTGACGTAAATACGAAAAAATATTGGTTGAAATTCATGCAATTGTATAAATGTGCGATTTCGTGGGTTTTCCAACCTCATTCAGTCATTTTTTGGTAGAAAAAATTGATTTTATGGTATTTTAGATTATTAATTTGTACTTTTTTTTATTTTTTTCTTTAGAGCGCTCGAAAATCTACGAGCAATATAAAACGAAAAGTTGACAGTAGTGATGACGAAGAGGAGGTTCCACTGTCTGCAAGAAAGAAAATTAAAAAAGAATCGAAGAAAAAGAAGAAACGAAAGCGTTCAGTTGACTCTGACGATGAAATTGACTCTGAGGAAGAGAAGGTAATTCGAAAAAAATTTTCCACTGATAAATCTATTGATAATATTTTTTTAACGATCGTTTTTATCTTTTTTTTTTTAACAGAAATTGAAGAAAAAGAAAGCTCAAAAATCATCACGAAATTCAAGTGCATCAAATTCTGGAAATACACCAAGCCCGAAAAAAAAGAAAAAGGATGAAGAGGAGCAGGAAGTTTGGAAGTGGTGAGTCTCAACAATTTTTTTTTATCCTTGCGTAAAATCGCGTCATTCATAGAAATGTTTATTTTTTGAAATATCTCAAAAACTACGTAAAATTGAAAAAAAATTTATCCAACATTTTTTATAGAAAATTTAATTTACAAGAATTTTATTCTCATGACATTTTTCATTATCTCGCTTATTTTTCGAGTTATCAATAAAAATGGAAAGAAAAACCACGAAAACGCGACATATCCAATCGATATGACAAAACAAAAATTAATCAAAATCAAATGAAATTTATAATTTTTTAACTAATTATACGATGTTTTATTTTAAATATGTTTTTTTAAAAAGGTATAAACGGGTTATTTAGGGTTTTTTGGCCTTTTAAATCTGTTTTATCATCTCTGAGTACTCTAACCTCAATTTTATTCTACTCATTGCCGTGTACATCGTGTTGTCTAATAAATTATTTTATAACTTAACTTATCGATTGAATCGAAAAAAATGATTTGTAAAAATTTAATTACATTATTAATATATACTCGATCGTATTCTTCAAAATCAAGTCGAAGTAATTCACATAAATTTCCCGTGAAAAAATTGGAAAATTCAAAAGTGAGGTTAAGTTTACAGCAAATTGTACATCAATCAAAATTTTCTCGTGAAAAGTGAGTTAATCAACTAAAAAATAACATAATTATATTAATTTTTGTCTGTTTTTTTTTTAATAATTTTACATTTTAATTAAATTTTTCTTCTAATAATTCAGGTGGGAAGAGGATAAAAAGAGTGATGGAACAAAATGGACATTCCTTGAGCATAAAGGACCTGTATTTGCGCCTGAATATGAGCCACTACCTTCAAACGTGAAATTTTATTACAATGGAAAAGAAATGCGTTTATCTGAACCAACCGAGGAGGTTGCAACATTTTATGCCCGGATGTTGGATCACGATTATACAACAAAAAAGATCTTCAATAATAATTTTTTCGTAGACTGGCGTGAAGTGATGACTGAATCTGAGCGTGCAAAAATTATGGATTTATCCAAGTGTAATTTTAAAGAAATTCATCAATATTTCATACAAAAATCTGAGGAACGTAAGGCCATGTCAAAAGAAGAAAAAAAGGCAATAAAAGAGATAAACGACGAGATTGCTAAGGAATATGGAATTTGTACAATTGATGGACATCGTGAAAAAATAGGAAATTTCAAGATTGAACCACCTGGTTTATTTCGTGGTCGTGGAGAACATCCAAAAATGGGAAAACTTAAAAAACGAGTTAATCCAGAAGATGTAATGATTAATTGTTCAAAAGATTCGGTATTTCCACGTCCACCATCGGGTCACAAGTGGAAAGAAATTCGTCATGACTCCTCGGTCACGTGGTTGGCGTCTTGGATTGAAAATGTCCAGGGTCAAGTGAAATATGTTATGTTAAATCCATCGAGTAAGTTAAAAGGTGAAAAAGACTGGCAAAAATATGAAATAGCTAGAAAATTAGCCAAATCAATTGGTAAAATTCGTAATGAATATCGTGAAGATTGGAAAAGCAAAGAAATGCGAATTCGACAGAGAGCTGTAGCTCTGTATTTTATTGACAAACTTGCTCTGAGAGCTGGCAATGAAAAGGACGAAGATCAAGCAGATACTGTGGGCTGTTGTTCACTGAGAGTTGAACATATTAGTCTGCATGAACACAAAGATGGCAAGGATTATGTTGTTGTATTTGATTTTTTGGGTAAAGATTCAATTAGATATTACAATGAAGTTCCCGTGGAAAAACGTGTATTTAAGAATCTTCAGTTATTTAAAGAAAATAAATCTGATGGCGATGATTTATTTGATCGATTAAATACAAGTGTTATGAACAAACACTTGAATGAACTTATGGAGGGACTTACAGCTAAAGTATTCAGGACTTACAATGCCTCGTGGACTTTGCAACAACAGTTGGAAGAATTGACTAATTCTGATGATATTTTGGCGGAAAAAATATTATCATATAATCGAGCTAATAGAGCGGTTGCTATTTTATGTAATCATCAGCGATCTGTACCGAAAACTCATGCGAAATCTATGGAAAATTTAAAAGTTAAGATTGAAACAAAAAAATCCGATATTGCTGCGGCTGAACAGGATCTTAAAAGTGCTAAAAGAGAAGCTAAATCATCGCAAAAAGGCAAAGAGTAAGTTTCTCTTATTTTATTTCATTTCTGCGTGATTTTTTTTTACTGAATTAATGAAAAAAATCGTTTTTCTTCAAGGCTTTTTGAAAAGGCGAAAAAGAAATTGGAGCGTTTGCAAGAACAATTGAAAAAATTGGAATTACAGGCAACTGATCGTGAGGAGAATAAAGATATTGCATTAGGAACATCCAAGCTCAATTATTTGGATCCAAGAATTACTGTGGCATGGTAAGAATACTTTTTTATTAAAAAAAAAATTGGAAAATAACAATATTTTAAAAAATTCCATCGTAAAAAATTTGTTTTTGATTTATAGGTGCAAGAAAAATGATGTTCCAATTGAGAAAATTTATAATAAAACTCAACGTAGCAAGTTTCGATGGGCTATCGACATGGCCGGACCAGATTTCGTATTTTAACACGAATAAATGTTCGCATTGGACATGTATGTCATTATTAGGAATTTATATATACCCAAGGACGATAATATTTTTCGTAAATTGGGAATTTCTCATTTGTAAAAGTAGATACAATATTTAGCCAATTTCATTTCATTTTATTTTTAACAATTTGCACATTTGTGATTGTGTCTGTGTATGAGGATAGTATGTACGACAGTGGGTAGGTGTTAAGAGTATTTAAACTTTTTTTTTTCTTCCAATATCAATTGCACGGACCAATAGAAAAAATTCGGAATATTTTTATTTTTTTTTTACTGATCATCTTTGTATTTATCAGTTTAATAGTTTCTACAATACACATTTATGGAAAATTGTGTGTGAATGAATTTCAATGTGTGCAAAAATATTTCTCGCAAATAATAAGTAATGATGATAAAGTCACGCGAAAATTAAAATTCACTTAATCTATCGGGGGAAAAGAAAAATCTAAATTTGTCAATTTCACTGATGTGTAGTGTGTTTAACATAAAAAATTAACAGTTTCTAATTGTAAATATAAATTTACTATCTACGTATGTACAAAAAAATTAATCGAAATAGTGACTTTATAACCTACCCATCGTAAATGATAAAAAAAAACAAAAAACAAATGAAGAAATGGCCAATAGAGTTTGTATTGTGTTTATGTTGTAAATTTTAATGAATTGTTTTTTTTTTTTCTGTCTGCATGTGACATATCAAGCATTATCATCATTTCATGTCACATTTTAATTTTATTAAATATATATAATTGTAATTAAATAATGAATTAATAATTAATTAGCATTTGGTGCATTAATTTTATTCGTCATAAAGGAATTGAATATTGCGCCATAGTTAATTTAAACTTCATTATTACTATTATTATTAAGTGTGATGAATTGTTTATTTCAAAATTGTACTTGAGTATCTAATGCAATTGATTTGCAATATTTTTTTTTTGCTATATGTACGCGCATGTTAAAGATAAAAAAAAAAAACAGTGGATTCAATTTGGTATAAATGAGAATAAAAAATTGACGAAATTGCGAGAAAAAAATTTTTTTCTTAAAAAGAAAAAATTCGTACATCTTTAGTAATCAATTAATTGTCAATTTTATGTGGTGAATAATAAATTTAATGATAATTATCCGATTAAGTGTTTTATATTCTGCAACTGCCGATTAATATAAAAATCTTGAGATTAGTTGGATATTTTTTTTTTCGACTTTTGTGATATTTCACAATTTTGCTGCTAGATTGTACGCGCGTAGAAAGACAAAAAAAAATAATTATATATAAATTAGTATGTAGTTTTTATGTCTTTTAGAAAATTTTAATATATAAGTAGATTTTTTTTTCGTTGTATATGTTATATAAGTATCGTAAATAATGTTAGTTTATATCATAAGATAGAAATTTGGGATATTCTAATAAAAATAAAAAAATCTCTCAACATGTGGAAAAAAATTTATATAAACTCCTCATTGTATAATTTTAATTAAATAATTCATCTTTTTATTTCTTCGTTTAATTGTCGATATTAATAATATATATTCTACAAAAAAAAAATATTAGTTGAAAATGAAAAATATACAATTATTTATGTCATTGACTAGTTTCTAATGCTGTTACTTTCGTTGATTATATATATATTTTTTTTTTCACAGACAATAAGCACATTTTTATTTGGTACGACAAAATAAAAACAATTTTTTCGTTTGTGCAGATGTTATACCATAAATTACCCCGTTAGTTAAATAAGTGAATTAACACAAAATTTTCATTTTTTCAATTGAAATTCAAGACGTGAAATTTTCTTACTTTCCTCCATATTTTTTTTAGACTAATAATTCATCTTTTTGCACGTTTTTCATTCAAGTTCGTTGTCATTTGCCGCAAAAGACACCACTGATGCTGCTATACTCCTGCCTTTGTATATTTCCAGCACTTCGCCGCTCTATTATAATCAAAAAAATATTTATTACGTCCGAAAAACCACAAACTTTCAGTCTTACCTCATTTGCACAACGATAATACTTGCCAGGTGAATTGATTAGTTGGATAAACATTAATTGAAGCATTAATTTCATCGGGTATCATTCGATATATTTGAGTATCACAACAAAAGAGTATTCTTTCAATGTTAGAAATAACAATAAGAAAAGAAAAACTATGTTATTAACAATATATCAAATAAAATTAAATGAATCTTTTATATCGATACTCTCATTCTTTTTCACAGTCTTGTTAATCACAATAAGCAAATTATTGGTTTTTTTTCAAGCTGATAGCAATAACAATCTAAATTAACGAAGCAAATTAATCTCAGATCTTCAAAAAACATCTTTCACAATCTTAATTATTAAATTATAATGACTTTTTTTTGGTTTATCTAACTAAATATACAGTTAGTTATTAGCTAGATATTAGTAATAATAATACGAAAAATTAATATTGATGGTAGAGTTCATTAGAACGTTAATATCCTTTTTCAAACGTACTGATAAAGGAGTTAAAGCGATTCAGTGATATTCTTGTTGTTTCTACCTTACGAACAATATTCGGAAATTCACGCTGAATCCGTTCCCAATTAGCTGGTACTCGTTTTGCATAGGGTCCAGTGGCACACGTCAACAAAAACTCGTATGTCAACTCCATAGGAACTGAAATAAAATCATAATCAATTTTTTTTTTCGTTTTTTACCGATAACTCGGAAACTACACGAGATAACGAAAAATATCATAGAAGTCAAATGATCGGGCATTAAATTTTCTACAAAAAATGTAAAACACATTTTTTCGATATCTCTTTTTATTTTTGAGATATTTAAAAAAAATAAAAAATTCAAAAAATCATATCTCAAAAACTATAAAAAATATAACAAAATTTACTTGACATTTTTTGTAGGAAATTAAATGCCCGATAATTTATGTCCAATGATATTTTTTATTATCTTGCATAGTTACAGATTTATCGCGAAAAAATGAAAAAAAAAAAAAAAAATCATCAAAATAACGAAATGAAATTTTATTTGTATTTTTTTTATATTAATTTTTGTTGGAATTAATTTTTTCAAGTTAATTGCGAATGATAAATACCACTTGTTTTGTTTGCTGATTGAATTTCAGCTTCAGGAAGTGTCTCGGCGATCTCGTTGACATTACTGTGAATAATGTCCGGGTAATTTTGATTATTCGGAAGTTCCTGAAAAGGTATTTCGGGTACTGGGGGTTCCTCAGGGAACCTAAAGTACTCAATACCATCGCCTGGCTGATCCAAGTCTCCGGTCCACTTGGAAAAATGCTCGTCAAGCACCAGCTTGGCGGTTCGCACAAGAGTTAAATTCGATCCTGTGATTTTGAGCGAGAGATTGCCGACAGTGACGGTGTGTTTGTACTCGCCAAAACTCGTGTCACCCGACGATATGTTGTGAAATGATTTAGATGAATTGATTTGCTGATAAATCTCGTCTGAGGCACTGCTGTTGAGTGATGAGCTCGAATCTCCTATTCCGCTCGCTTTTTCCACACCGCGAACGGGAGAAGCATTGCGTTGAATCGTTTCTTTGATTAAATCCTTCGCGTAACTGTTAAAAAAATATTTTTTAAACAATAATTCAATAGTTTTTTCATGATAAAACGATGGAAAATTTGGATACTCACTGAATCTTGTCCTCGGAAGTTCCCGTAATTTGAACAAGTCGTTCTTTGGCTCCAGGATTGACTAGAAAAATTAGTTATTGTAAAAACAAAAGGTTTAAATACATCTATATAGTTAATAAGAACCGCAATTATAAGGATAAACAAGAGGCATGGTCTTTAATAAAAAGTTTCGTTTGATTTTTTTTTATTTTTTGACTATAACTCTTTAAATATGAAAAATAGGAACAAATGTTATAGAAGTTGATTTATTGGTCATTAAATTATCTACAAAAAATGTTAAATAAACTTTTTTGTATCTCTTCACTTTTGAGTTATTACCGATTTTTTTAATTTTTCATTTTTTATAATATCTTCAAAATGAAGCGAAATATTGAAAAAATTTATTCTATATTTTTTGTAGAGAAATAAATACCCAATTATTTAACTCTAATGACATTTTTCAGTATCTCGTTGATTTACCGAGTTATCGACGAAAAATCAAAAAATCACGAAAACGATGAGATTTTCGAAGTGAACGACTTTGGAATCAAGCATCAAGAAACTCATATTTTATGTTTGATTCATGTTTAACATATCTAAAATGATTTTTGGATCATTTGATAGAGGTAAAAAAAATTTTTCGTTTTCATAAATTTTCAAAGGGGTCTCCTTTGGTAATATCGTCATTTTCGTGATTTTTTTCAGTTTTTCGATGATAACTCGATAAACAAGAGAGATAGCGAAAAATTTTACTGGAGTTAAAAGATTAGGCATAAAATTTCCTACAAATAACATCAATAAAACTTTGCTGTATCTTTTTTATTTTTCGAAATATTACCATTTTTATGAAATTTTGATTTTTCAAAATATCTCAAAAACAAAGTGAAATATCAAAAAAACTTCCCCTATATTTTTTATAGAAAACATAATTCCCTATCATTTCACTATTCTAACAATTTTCATTATCTCGCATAGTTATCGAGTTATCAGCAAAAAACCAAAAAACTACTAAATATCAAAGGGGTACCCCTTCAAAAATTTTCAAAAAAAAAAAATTTTTTCTCAATCTCAATTAAATATCTCAAAACGCAAACTAAAGCACATATTAAGTACTTTCTTAAAAATCTAATCATTACTTTCAAGCAAAATTTTAATTTGCAGATATCATACCTCCTATAAATCCTTAAGGTGAAGATAGCCTGTATGTGATTGTTAACAAAAAAAAATTCATGCATTCTTTCCACTCAAACATTCAAAATTTTTGATTTTGTTACTCAGAAAATTAATGTATCACACACTTTCGTTAATAAAATTCCTCACATAAAATCAGATTAATACACGATGCGAATTCAGCATCTATTGTTATATTTCATATTAATCTTTTCATTGAAATATATTTTTTTGTTGTTGTTTTACCTCGTTGGAAAGAGATGATTGTCTCGCTGAGTTCCTCAATCATATGAACTCGTCGACCTTTTATTCCCATCACTGTTTATACCGTATACAAATTACATAAAATTTACACCTCAACTAACATACTATCAATATATTCCATCAATTTCACTCTCCAACTAATCTAAAAACACCAAAAACAACCAAAAAAAATCCTCTTACCTTTTCCAGAATCACTGTTTCGAATCACAACTTCATCTTTGCAGTAATTTTTCCCTGGAATTCGAGTGGGCTTGGAAAATTTCCCACTATTCTTAAGCACATCACCAGTTCCAAGAATCGGAGGAGTCGAGGGTGAACTTAATCCACCCATAATGGATGATCCCATGGATATAGAGGACGATTCCATCGTGACACTATCACTCTGCTAGTGCAATTAAACAAAAAAAATCCCTTTAACGTTCATTTAAACCCAAATAAAACGTCTACTAACCTAAAAAATCAATAAACTAACTTATTACCTCTTCTAAATTTGACAATTTCGCGCTGTAATAGCTGTCCATTGAGTCATTGTGTCGCCACTGTTTGGCTCGAAGTTCAATCAGCTCCAACAGATGAATTCTGGTCATTAAATCCAGTCGTTCGTCCTGACTTCCATTGCGAATTGCCACAAATGCACGATCCAGTTGATCTACATTAAAATTCGAATTGAAATAATGATCTACCAGGATTAATTTCAGTGTTTTTTACCTTTGTAAACAACCTCAAACTGGTGAGCACAGCACTTTAGTGCGTTGCACATCGAAATAACATTTTGTTGCAGTCTTAAATCGTGAATTCCGCTCGATAACTGTGTGGTGACATCGTCGACTAACGACACAAGGTCTTCCGCTGTATAAAAATGATAATAGAGCATTAATAACGATATTTATGTTGTGAAAAATGTGATTTTACCTGTTGTTACACGCCCATCAATGATTGAATGTCGTGACACGATTCTGAGAGGTCGTTGTTTCTCGTGTTTTTTATTAATCGTCCTGCTCCTGGATGTAAACTGTGTCGAGGACATTTTTTTCGTGATAGATATTAACCTGTAAAAAACATAAAAAAATATTAATACATTGTAAATTGTATCGTTCAATGGGAGAAAAAGATTTTTTTTTAAACACCGTTAGGAATTTATTTCACATTAATAGCTAATCAGGATTAATATTTGATATGTTTAATAGGTTATTCATGGATTACAGTTATTGGACGAGTGTGTAATTATTTTAAGGAGGAATTAATTAATTTTAGAGTGATTGAAATAGAGATAGATGAATGAAGGGAGAGTATACTTTTTTTTTTTGATGGATCACACGAAGGATTTGCAGCCAATTCTTTTGGTGACGTTTGTGTTATTAATTTGGGAATGAATCTAAAATGTGAGGACATGAAAAGAGTGTTATCTATGTGTATTGTATGCATATATCAAGATTTGTCTATACTGTGTTGCCGCCTTTCGGCTGACATTTGTATCGCTCCGAGAGGTCATTGATTTAATTCTCGGCGCGAGTTTCGAATTTTATTTAAAATCTATCGTGTTTCTTATGATTTTAGATACTTATACCCTTTGATAATATTTTAATCGAGTTTCAGCAGGATATTTCGATATTTTTCGCTACTTATCAACGACGTATAATATCAAATAACTGAAAATTAAATCTTACGATGGTAGAATGAAGTAACGGAATTGTGAATTTATAGCCTGGATAATTTTGAAACTAATCAATCAATTGGAATAAATGATAGCTTAATTTCTTTATTATCATGTTCTTCATCCTGTAGACTAGGGATTTTTCAATCGATTAATATTTTCTATGTTTTCCACCCCTCTGAAGGCGATCGCGAGTGGAGGAAAAATTGATATTTGCATTTAACCCGTCATCATGTTATCTATTGATTACTTTTCAATTATTTTAATCTATTTTATAATGTGATGATTTCTGAATAAAATGGCGGCTGATTTTTATTATTTGGATAATTAGAGCGGTGGAAATCTTTGCTGAAGTCAGCTGAGTTTTCAACAAGCTTGAATTATACGAATAAAAATTTTTTCATGGAAAAAATCGCGTTTTACAATATATAAACGTGTTGGATATAAATATTTTTATGGACAACATGTGAGGTTAATTGCATGTTGTATTGTTCGGGTTACATTTTATGATTAACGTGGAAAACAGTTGTTTCGATCATTTTGGTCGCATTCTAGAGGTCGTCACGCTGAACAAATGCGGTTAAGCATCAAAGCCATGCGGTTCGATCAACTGAAATGGAAGACGGAAAATTGTGTGTGTATTTGTGACTGTATATCCACGGTAAAAGTTGAAGGCAAGGCTTCATATAGTAAAGAGAGTTCGAAAGTAGGCCTCAGTCAGTTGTTGACTACGTGTTCGAACGATTGGAAATGATGGTGAGTTTTAAATCTAATTTTTTACAATTTGAAAATATTAAGTATTATTTTTTTGATTGGAAAATTTAATTGATTCATTCAAGTTTTAATTATAAAATGATTTTTTTCGAACTATTTCAAGTTAAAAAAATTTTTTTTATTAAGGGTAAAAGGTTATTTAGGCATTTATGATGGAATGAAAAATTGTTGATTGCCGCTTATTGATAAAAAAATGTGTCCTCAACATTCCGCTAATTATTAGAAAGTTAAATTACCCTATTTGCGTGATTGTAAGTGCGTGTAGATTTTTTTTTTGTTGTAATATAGTGAGAAATTATTTAATGTTAAATGTTACAGTATGTGAATCTTATACAATTTTTTTTTACTCAGTTTTATGCTTCGCGTAAAGATGAGTAATCAACTCTCGCGCTCGGTGTAATATACTATACTCTCACTCTTAGAGTTTGAAATTTAAATTCCGTGTCTTGAGTCAGATAATGAATTTAAAATATTCGAGATTTTGTAAAACAATGAGTTTTGTAACGAAAGTGTGTGATACATTAAGTTTCTGAGTAACAAAATGAAAAATTTTGAATGTTTCACTGGAAAGAACGCAAGAATTTTTTTTTGTTAATAATCACATACAGGATATCTTTATCTTAAGGATTTATAGGAGGTATGATATCTGCAAATTAAAATTTTGCGTTGAAAAATTGAAATTTATTTGATTTTCAATTTTTCCAATTTTTTTTTTCATGAAATTTGTTGAAAGTAATGAATAGATTTAAAAAATTACTTGATATGTGCTTTAGTTTGCGTTTTGAGATGTTTAATTGAGATTGAGAAAAAATTTTTTTTTTGTGAAAATTTTTGAAGGGGTACACCCCTTTGATGTTTTGTAGTTTTTTGGTTTTTTGCTGATAACTCGATAACTATGCGAGATAATGAAAATTGTTAGAAGAGTGAAATGATAGGGAATTATGTTTTCTATAAAAAATATAGGGGAAGTTTTTTTGATATTTCACTTTGTTTTTGAGATATTTTGAAAAATCAAAATTTCATAAAAATGGTAATATTTCGAAAAATAAAAAAGATACAGCAAAGTTTTATTGATGTTATTTGTAGGAAATTTTATGCCTAATCTTTTAACTCCAGTAAAATTTTTCGCTATCTCTCTTGTTTATCGAGTTATCATCGAAAAACTGAAAAAAATCACGAAAATGACGATATTACCAAAGGAGACCCCTTTGAAAATTTATGAAAACGAAAAATTTTTTTTACCTCTATCAAATGATCCAAAAATCATTTTAGATATGTTAAACATGAATCAAACATAAAATATGAGTTTCTTGATGCTTGATTCCAAAGTCGTTCACTTCGAAAATCTCATCGTTTTCGTGATTTTTTGATTTTTCGTCGATAACTCGGTAAATCAACGAGATACTGAAAAATGTCATTAGAGTTAAATAATTGGGTATTTATTTCTCTACAAAAAATATAGAATAAATTTTTTCAATATTTTGCTTCATTTTGGAGATATTTAAAAAAATTAAAAATAGTTAGTTATAGCCTAGTTAATAAAAACAATTAAAAAAATTTCTTTTTTCCAGATTTTCAGGATTGCCATTCTAACTTTCTTGAGTATAAACACTCCAATAAAGGCTCAGAACTACCAGGAAACTGAAATATCAATAAACAAAACATTTCAAAAGCTTGAAAATCAAATAAAACACAATACAAGTCTTCCACGTCCTTTCAAAGGTGAAACAATCAATATTTACAGCTACAAACCATCACAAACTAATCCACTAAGTCAATTTAATCCTATAAACAATAAAACTAATATAATGGTAGTATTACCCTACAATTTTAACAATGATAAAGATGAAAATCTCGAATATTTGTATACAAAACCTCCGATGGTTCAATTAATTCCAAATTCTGGATTAATGGCATCACTTTCATCAATTCAAGAAGAACAACCAACATTTCCTACATTAATCGACGCTAAAAATTCATTAATTATTAATCAAAAATCAAATTTCAATTCCAAAGAAATTAATTCGGATAAATTAAACAAAAATTTAGTAAAAATTCAAAATTTATCAAGGAATTTCGATATTAATCATTTAACTCAATCATCATTTAATCCAATTTCAACTAATTCTCATCATCGCCAATCAATAAAACGATTAAATTTAACTATAAATAACAAAGAAGAATTAATTCCTAACTCAAGCATGAATATTTTAACGTCTGATCAGTGGAAATACTATGCACCACCATCTGAAAAGTTAAATTTAACTGATCGAATACAATCAAAATTTCACTCTGAATCTAAAATTTCAACGGAAAAAAAGTCTAAATTAATGAAAAAAGAAGATTTAAAATTTTTTAAAGACTCTAAAAATGATGAAAAATCAATTGAAGTTTTTGAAAATAAATTTGAAACAATCTCTAAATTACCAATGCTTTTTGTAACTCCATTGCCATTATTAATGGATGATAAAAGTAAAGTTAATTCCAATAGTTTAGAAAAAATGTTTAATATTTCAGTATTAAATGATGAAAAATTGGTGAAAGCAGTGAAAAATCATCAAATTGATCAAAATAATTTTATTGATGATAAAAAAAAACATAAGGATGATGGAATTTTAATGGAAAAAATGAAAAATGATTTTAGCAAGCATCCAGAATTACTGAAAGTAACAAAAAGTGAAATTAATTTTCAAAATAATATAAAAAATACAAGTGAAAATGATAAAAAAAATATTTTAAACATAGATTTTCATAATTTAATGCTTATTCAAAAGTTATTGATGCAAAATAATAGTTATAAAAATAATGAAAGTGAGATTTTGATTTCTGAACGTAAACCTCGACGTAAAACTCAAATTTCCACGAATAAATGGAGTAGTTTTCAACCGTTGAGATCGTCGAAAGTTGAGGATGACGATATGCGTGAGTTTTTAGGGAAATTTGGACTTGGAGGAGGTGAAAAAAAATCGAGGACTTTCAAAGAATCATCGATTTTGGATGTTATTCCAGAGGATATGAAAAAAATTCTAGAAAATATTGGACTAGTTTCAATGAGACGTGGTGGAGAAAATTCTGCGAGGAAAACATTTGAGCATGTAAAACCGGAAATTAAGATGAATAAGACGAAAAGTATGACTGCCAAAGAGGATGTGAAGATATCACATATTCAATTTCTAGCCAACCCTCGATTGAAAAGAGGACCTCTTTCTGTAGGTTCTATTAAGGATGTCGTCGAAACATACGAGGATGATGTGGGCAATGTACTGAAGAAACGGGAAACTCAAGTGAATTCATCATCCAACGCAAATATGGGTATTGAAAATTTATTTTTTTGAATTAGGGCTGAGGAAATTATTTTTATAATTTTTCTTTTCAACTCTTAGACTGTATTCAACATGATATGGACGATTGATTTGGTTTAAAAAGAAATTCAGAAATTTTCATTCGTTAGAAATTGAATTTGGAAAAATTCATTGTAATAAAAATTAATGTTTTAGTTAAAAAATTACTTAAAAACAGCATTGAATTTTTTTTTTTGAGTATATTGAAGTTTTAAAGTAGATTTTGACTCTTTTTTTTGGGGGGGAAAATGAAAAAAAAAAAAATGAATTATTTATGGTAAAATAAGTTTTTTGGTAAAATTAATTTTTTTTTCTGTTTTTTTTTTTTTTTTACAGCAAATGATTTACAATCGTCAAAAAACGAGGAATCCTCAACAGTAGCTACTGTAAATATTTTCACAAGTGAGATATCGACTTCAACAGAGATATCCAGCACTACTGCATTAGAAATTCCAACGAGTATAAGCACAGAAGCAACTTCAACGTCAACATTTCGTTCAAATCTCGATGATTTAGAAAATTCATTTGGTGGAAGCACACCTGAACCAGATCCTGAGTTACCAGCACCAAGAAAATCTGGTTTATACTTTCTAGTTGACTGGAATACATTTTTGGAAGTTGGAGAAGAAGATAAAAATCCAGTCAAGTTAAAATTTTCACCAAAAATCGGTGATAGAACACGATTTATTTCTGTTTCTGTTCCTTAACTCGATTTTATATCGAAAAAAACTCGAATTTCTACAAAATAAAATAGGGATAAAATGGTTTTACTTAAAATTTTCACCCTTATGAGTATTTTTTTTTGATGGAGCGGAAAAAAATTCGAATTTTCACTGCGTACGTCGATTCTTTAAATATGTTAGGTTAGCAATTACGCAAGTAAGCCGCGAATAATTGTATAGATAGAGTCGCAGAGAAAGTAAAGGCTCATATGATATTCCTGTGAGGCTGCAGGAGAATACGTGTCATCATGAAGATTGAAGAGGCGAGACATTGCCGTTGAGACGAGAGCACGTTGTAAAATTGTTACACGGAGGAATATTCGGCAAGAAAAATTTGTGGAAAAACGTCTTTGAACGTGAGAATTCCATAGAACTAAAAATTACCAGTAAAAAAAACTCATTTCTGTCCTATTTACTTCTTCTCACAGGTGAAATGGCAATATATTAAATTGTACTTTTCGATATATCTCGAAAAGTAATCGAGATACATAAAAAACCAATAACATCTTTTTTACAGGGAATTAAATTCTATATAAAAATGTTTATATAAGTCACTACCGAATTCCCTATAGTTTCGGAGATATACCCTAAAAAACAAAAAAAAATTCTGTCTATCTGAAAAAAATGAATTGACAATATATTCAAGTAGATTTTTTAAAATATCTCGAAAACCCATCGAGTTACATAAAAAATTAATGAAATCTTTTTTACAGGGAATTGAATTTTCTATAAAATTGTTTATATACTTAACTGCTGAATTCCCAATAGTTTTAGAGATATAATTAAAAAAAAAAATTCCATGAAAAAGCGATTTGCACCATTTTAAGTTTGCAAATTTTTTGGTTCGCTATCGATTTAAATATTAAATATATCTTTAATAGAAGCATTGCACGTAGAAGCACGTTGGCAACTTGACTCTATTCTACGGGAATAAATTTATCGTTTATCGCCCAGGGCGACAGATAAGATACGATGACCGTGGGAATTCTAGTTTAGGTCAGTTTTCGATTGACATTCATCGAAATCAGACGTGTAAAAGTGAAAAAAATGGTTTCTCTATCAGAAAAATGCATTTTTCTTACTATTTCATCGTTTCAAGATTAAAATTTTGATATTTGCGCAGAATATTAAGGTTTTTTTTGCTTCCTAACCACAAAATTTGGGTTAAAAAATATTTAATTTCACACGTTTTCTATGGGCTAATGACGTTTTTGTTTAGAAATAAATGAAAAATTGTGTTGTACTTACTTAAATGTCGGCACAATCTAGAGGCTGAGGTGTCTACACGGTAAATCAAATTGATTTTAATAGAATTCGCGATTAATAGCGTGGATATGCAACTGTACATGTACAAAATCAGCTGATCAACAACCGGCGTGCAACATAACAGAAATGGTTCTACAACTTCCGAGTGAGGGCAGCAGCTTCCGGTTACTATAATTTTTTTTTTTGCCCTTTGTGAACTTTTGATATCAACACGAGGTCACTAACATCACTGAGTATTTATTTTTGATTATATCTCAATAAATATCGTGTCATCAATGACAAAATGACGAGCAATATATATATTTTTTTCATTAACTCGTTGATAACTCGGTAAGGAAGCGAAATAACGAAAAAAATGATAAGAATCAAATGATAAGAAATTTGATTATCTATTAAAAATGTAGAATAAATTTTTTCGATTTTTTGCATTGTTTTTGAGATATTTAAAAAAATATGAATTAAAAAAAAATGCTTAATAAAATTTTTTACAAGCTAAGAGAAATACCAGTAAAAACCTAGAAAAAAAAATTATAAAAATATTTTTAAGAAAGTTTCTGTTAGTAATTTTTGATAAATAAAGCAGAAAAAAATTTTTTATTTCAACGAAGCGTCTTGGAAGTTATTTTTAAAGGTTTGAAGATGATTTAGTTAATATAACTTGTCTGGGTTTTCGTTGATTGACTTGACCTGGTTGATAGAAACTGCAAAATTATGAGGAAAATTAATAATGGTAGAAATGGACAATCGGATAAAAGCCAGTAAATATAATAAAAAATTTATAATTTACTGTCTACGTGTAATGAAACACAAAAAAATGGTACTTGAAAAATTTTTTTCTCCAGTGAAATACGTATTGTTTCAGTTTAATTGACTTATTGTATTAAATAATTTATTTATCGTTAAACCAATTATCCAAAGAAGAGACGATGATCGTAATCAATTTAAAATCTAAATGCAGACTCAAATAGATAGATAAGCAATGCTCCACAATTTTAATCAATGATTGCATCTTTAATTCGACTTCAAATTTAAACAATCAAATTAAGACGATAAATTAATAAATGGCATATTTTCAACCCTATTAGAAGATTAAAAACATATTTTTTCATATTATTTCAGAGTCAAAAACACATAAAATTCAAAAAAGTCAAAAAATGAAGATTTTTTGAATAATATACTAAAGTGTATTTTTTAATATATCTCGAAAACTAATCGAAATACACAAAAAATGAATGATATCTTTTTTATAGAAAATTAAATTATCTATAAAATTGTTTATATAAGCCACCCCTAAATTGGCCATAGTTTACGAGATATACCCTTAAAAACAAAAACAAAAAATGTAATATAACATGATTTTGACTAGTTTAAGTACGAAAAAAAAATTATTTCAATACATTTTTTCTTAATCAAATTGTTTAATGAATTTGGGTTTTGTTCATGTTCTTCCCGAGATTCACCTACAAAACCGAGAACGTGTATCAGGGAAAGGGTCTGCATATCGACAGTTTAATTAGAACAAAAACATAAATTTGACTACTACCCCTATCAAATATCATTAAGCACAATTGAATTTCCTAAACCAATCACTAGAGCGTCTACAATTTCAATATCTATATCGACAATGCATCCTTTGTGTCTCGATGAATTTGCTCAACCACAATGCCACGGTATTTCGACATTGTGGCCGGTAACAGAACGCCCTGGAAAATCTAATAGTCACCAAGGCCCACGACCACCATTTGTGCGTTTATATGCCAACAAATGTCATTATACAACACCCTGCGCTGATGCATAATGGCATATAGGCTCTATTGTTTGGTCTTAATGAGCAAAACGATCAAATTGATGCAACTCGGCATGAAATTTCACACTCACCTATTCATCTTGCGCTGCACGACCATGCTAGATCAATAATAGCAAATAATATGCATCGAAAACTTGACGAAAAATTCAATTTACATCGAAATGTCATTTTTTTAAAATTGCTTTGCGACTACTTACTACTTTTAGATTCACTTTATTGACTTTCCGCGTGGCCCTGACACACTCGCAGTCATTTCCAGTTGTCGAAGCATCAGTTAACTTGCTAAACATCTTGTTTTTTCTTCTTGGAATATTTTTTTTTATTCTTATTACGCGCTTATAAGCGTTATAGGTTATTGGAACAAGGGCATTACTGCGTAAACGCCCATATCAGGTGGAATAATCATTAGAGTTATGAATTAATTAAGTGTTATTGAGACTTTAGAATATAATAGTGTAATTATTATATATATAGATGGTAATTAATGGTAAAAATTGAGTTGGGGAAATTTTTATTCTTGGAAAAAAATTCATTAAATTGATGAAAAATCTTTGATTTAGAAAAATTAATTTTTTATTGTACTGAAATAATATTTTAAAGATATTTAAAAAAATTTTAAATTAAAAAAAATATATAGTAGATACAAAAAAATTTATTTAACATTTTTTGTCATGAAAACAAGATAAACGATAAAAAAATGTTTTTTTTTTTTTCGATAAAGCTTTTTAATTGTAATTAAAAAAAAAATTGAAAGATAAGATATCGATATATGGATACAAGATTTTTTTTTTGCTGTAAATAAATTTTTTTTGCTTTTAAAATTGATATATTTTTGTTGTTGTTGATTTTATCGATATAAGAATATATCACTGATATAAAATGGATATTTTTCTCTGGGAAGAATCTGAAGGGATAGGTGACAAAAAAACTTGACACGATTGCTTCGCAGTTGAAATGCCAGTGCAATAAATTCCGGACATTTATGTTGAATCATCATGGTTCGTTGCAAATGCCGGGCTCGTTCGCGTTCGCACTTGTAGAAACTCGCCAAGTCCTCAACGATTTCCTACATCAGGTGACAGTTGAGTTGGGGACGAAGGAACGCGCGCTGAGTTCCCGTAGAGACTTGGCGCGCGCTCTTCGGAAAACGTGAGAATTTATTGCTCGGTCGTTTTGAGGACGTGATGCTGGATCTTATTTTTCACTTTCTACACTTAACTTTTCTTTGTGATAAATGAAACTATTGTTAGTACAACGAATACTAGACCTCTATATATTTTACGTTGAAAAAAAACAAAATAATTTTTTTTTCTACAATAAAATTTGAAATATTCGAGTAATAATTTTATTTTATAGATTTTAAGTGATTTATTTCTTTGATACGCTGTCAACAAATGCTTGAAATGCCTTTAAACCCTCGCCATTAATTTCTTCATATTTTGGAATTTCCAATTTGACCTTGGCCGCCCATTTTGCAACATTTTTAAATTTTCCAACGTCGTATTTCATAATCTGCAAGAAAAAAAATCAATCATTTTTTTGTTATTCCTCTTATCTACCGAGTTATCACGAAAAAACAATTTTTTTCTCCGGTCATTTTTCCTCAGACAAAGGGTCCTTAATAAAAGGGATACTTACTTCAAAGTTAGAAACAGTTGTAATGACAGCAAGGTCAGCGAGCGTTAGGTGATCCCCAGCAACGTAATTTTGACCTTGAAGAAATTTATCGAGCAGATCAAAGGCCACATTAATTTTCTCAAATTTACTATCATCTGCAGCAGCACCAGCGAAGAATATTGGAAACTGCACAACAATTTCCCTTCATTAAAAACTCAGAAAAATACAAAAAAAAACATTTTTTTACTCACATAATAATCTGTAAATGCTAAATGCAAAGTTCCCATATCGAAAAGTAGTCGTTGATCAACGATAGCTCGGGCTTTGGGGTCCTTGGGGTACAGAGAATCCACTCGACCATTATTTCCATACTGATTAGCCAGATAAGTCATTATAGCTCGGCTAAAAATAATTAATAATTATTAAGACATGAAATATATATTGATTATCGCTTTTATTAATCTAAATTTACCTTTCCCACAGGACGAGGTCATTATCGATCAGTGTTGGTATCGTGTGCTGCGGATTTATCTACAAAAATATTCAGATAGAAGTCAGGATCAATTTTATTTGTATAAATTTATCAATAAATAAACCTTTAGAAACTCTGGTTTTAGATGTTCTCCTGACATCAAGTCAAGGAGCTTCAAATTAAGGTGTACACCTAGAGAAGCTGCTGCCAAGCGAACTGCTCTGCAAGGAGGACTTCCAGGAAGATGATACAAATCAATCGGCATGGTAGAATTTGCTGAAATTAATCACAAATTGTTGTGTTTGTCATTTTTTTCACTTTTTTTTTCGAGTTTATTTAATCGATATTGATGAAATTAGTCGAAAAAATGATTATTTTTTATGTTTAATCATGATTAATCATAAAAAAAGTAATTAAAAAAAATTTTATTTGTCGGTTTTTTAATTTTTAAATTTTATTCTACTATTTTTACACATTTATTTAACCGATATTGTTGATTTATTCAGGAAATATTGATCGTTTCGTCATCGAAAGTTAAAAACTAGGTCATGATAATTTTTATTTTTTTTTTTTTAAGTTTAACCATGATTAATCGTTAACAAATTATTAAATAATTTTTTTTTTTTTTTCATTTTTTTGTAATAGAAAAATATTTTTATAATTTTTTTAAAAACATATTATGATTAGTATTGTTTTATAATACTTTTTAGTTAGTTTTGTGACTTGGAAAAATAATTATTATAATAAAAACAATATCATTGAAGTTTTAAAACAGGTAATTAATTTTTTTTTTTCACTTTTTAAAGTAGCATTTTCTCGTTTTGTTTGATTTTTCTTGACTTTCATTATATTTTAAGAATGAAATAAGTTAGTGAACACTTTAATTGCAAGTTTAAAAACTCACTCATACCTATTACTTCTGACAAAATGAGGTACACGAACTAAAATAAACAGTTTCATATACGAACAACACTTTACTCAAGGCAGTTCATTCGCACGACTAACTCGTATTATAGTTGGGCACGTCCTTATAACCAAGCAGATATTACTCCAGTGGATAGAGGTGGGTATACTATAGATATATGCTTAGTTATATAAATTTTACAGTAGTATAGGTTGTTGGCGATGCGATTAAATGCGCCTAGTTTTACCCACTCTCACGAGACTATATATTTTTCAAGGCGAGAATAGAATTAATGAATTTCCACACATACTATTTCATTTATCAGATCTTCAATTAATTACTAAACATGTCGATAACGTTTAAAAAGTCGATTTAGATTTTTTAAAAACCCTTTTAAATTATTTTATTTTAATTTCATCGATTTATCGATTTATTTATAATATATTAATTAAAAAAATTTTTTTTTTCAGTCCTATTGATTAGAAATATCACTTGATAGTTATTAAAAAATTAAAAATAATTGATTTTAAATTGTTAATCATGATTAATCAAATAAAAAAAAAATTTTGAAACACTTTTTCAAGCTTATTTTACTGTATTTTACATCAAAATTCTCGATTTACCTAAATATTTCAACATTTTCTACGAAAAATCCCAATCAACTATAAAAAATTAATAGAACAAAAATTTTTTATTACCGTTCTAACTAATAGAAAAATATTTCAAAGCTTTTTTTGTCTTTTTTTTCTTCTACGAGAATGGTCACCGCCACTTGGGTATACGCGTGATTGCATTTTTCCATCAGTGGACTTATAAAATCACTCAGCGACCGCCTTGAAAATATTCCGCCAAGTTTAATAAGAACTTTTCAGAATATTTAACGTACCACAGCAATATTGATTGAGCTGATACATATAGTATAGTTTTATTTTACTAATTTTTCGTAATCTCTGTTATACTATTGATTTATACCTCGATAATTAATGAAATTGTTTGATTTATTTATTTTTAATTCTAGAAAATTAGGATTGATTAATTGTATGAAGAGAAGTTTGAAAAATTTTTCGCACTGTTTGCCGAGTAATTCTGAGAAATGCTCATGGATCTCCCACTGGAATATAGCTTTATAGTTGAAATGCTTGATGGTTTCGTGCTGTTGTCTCACCTTGCTTTGGCGTTTTTCCACTGCGTCATGGTTGAGCAATCTTCTGAATAGCTTTAGATTGCGAAAACGCTTATTACAGTGCACTTATATATCTGTGTATATGACAGATATAGAAATAAATATGTGTTGAAACGACAGATAATTGTTTTGGTCCTTGAATATACATTTAAAATAATGCATTCGTATTTCCACGAGGTTCGAGTGCCCTCTTATTTTTCTCCATCAGCAGAAAAGACTGTAGAAAATTATCTGATGGGATATTAAACCAGGAAATAAGAGTTTAAATTATAAATTATTCTATAAGATATTTTTTTCTTTCCGTTTTTTTTGGTCAGATAAATATTTTTATACATTTTTCTTTTGATTATTAATTTTTTTCAATTGTTATTATGTTGATTTATGTATTTAATTTTTAACTTATTTAAAAAAAAAAATTTCTAAAGTTTATTTCAATTGTTTATTGAATTATAAAATCGAAATAAGTAGAGAAATAAGTTGAAATAATGAATTGTAATTTTTTTTAATTAAAAAAAAATTATTTTAAATGTGATTTGCCAAGAATATTTGTTCCGGTGGAAATTTTTTTGTTTTTTTTTTTTGCATTATACAAACGTGACATCAGTCGGATATGACGAAAAAAAAAAAAAAGAGAAAGGAAAATGGATATACGGCTACTTCTCTGTGGGTGACAGTAGGTGAGTTTGATATGTACATTCACTGCAATCAATATACTCTCGGTCTCATATTATTTTACTACACTATATTCTGTCAGATAGAAAACAAAAAGAAAAAAGAAAAATTCTAAGATCCATTCATTTGAAACGCTTGAGGATTATAAAGGACATTTTATACTTGGGAAAACAAAGGAACTGCTTGAACGTGACTCGTCATTTAATTTTCATATTTAAATCAGGGTTTTACAAATTGTAATAAATTTTATTAATTATTCTGTTACTCGGGGAATCATTAGAAAATATCGTTTTAATAAAAAAAAGCATTTTTTAAATTTATTTTTAATATTTTTAATTTTTGTAAGTAGAATAATTCGTGTTAGGTCAGCCAGAAGAGGTGATTTTATTGTTTTTACGTTAAATCAATTTTAAAAATGAGTTTTGTGACGTTTAATCCAGAAAACAAAAAATTTTTTTTTTTCATCAAATTTTTGAAGGCTTATACCTTTGATATTTCGTAGTTTTTTTGTTTTTTGGTGATAACTTGATAACTAAGAGAGATAACGAAAAATTTTACTAAAGTTAAATGATAGGAAATTTAATTTACTATAAAAAATGTAGAATACATTTTTTTGATATTTTTGTTGGTTTTCGAGATATTTTGAAAAATTGAAATTTTAAAAAACCGGTAATATTTCAAAAACTAAGGGTGATAACAAAAAATTTTATATAACATTTTTTGTAGGAAATTTTATTGTCTATCATTTAACTAGAATAATTTTTTTTGTTATCTCCCTTCGTTATCGAGTTATCAACGAAAAACGAAAAAAATCACCGAAACTGCACGATTTTCAAGGGGTATTACCTGTTTGAAAATTTGAAAAAAAAAAATTTTTTTTATCTTAACTAAACCTTCTAAAATTTATTCTGGATGTATTCTACGATATTTTTTTAATGAATATATCGTTATATATTGAGTGAATAAAATTTTTTTAGTCTATATTACAAATCGCAGTTTAAGGGGTATTTTTTAATTGAAAATTATAGGAAATTCATGATATTCCATGCCTCGGCCAGCTCCTTGAATATTTGACCGTGAAGGTATTTGACAGCGTATAAGGTCAGTGTTAGAAATATTTCAAGCATAAGAAGGAAATTTTTAAAAAGTATTTGTCAGTCCGTTTTTGCAAAACTCCAGAAAAATCAACAAAATAACACGAGTTCCTCCATAGAAATTTAATTTTCTATTTTTTTAATTACTTAAATATCTTACAATTATCTTTATTTACCTTGAAAAAATTCATCGTTGTGTTTTTTGCCGTTTGAATGAGATATTTGAGATAAATTTTTACTAGGAAATTTCGTGTGATAAAAAATATTCTTCTGCATGTGTTCTCAATAGTATGTATCATAAAATACACTATATGCGCTTGGTAGGACCTGCTCCCGCATTCAATTATCCGTACTAAATGTGTGCGCACGCTGTACTCTATATTTATGCGTAAATGCAATCGTGAAAATACAATCCGCGAAAAGTTTGGTTCTATTAACTCGCGAGCCAGCACCCACAACAATCCATCATTTGTTAAATTTATACATGATATATGCTTGAATAGCTGTTGGCTTGGTCGTCGACAATGGTGCAATGAGGTGTAAGAGAAGTGAATTAAAATATATGAGCAATTTAATCAGTTTTTCCCTCAACTAAATATTTCAATAAATTCATATCCACATAATTGACTTTCCCGGGTAACTAAATACCCCGTGAGACTGTCAGAAATTTAACATTAATTCCATTAATTTTTTATCGAGTTTTTTTTTATGAAAAATACAAACACATAAAAAAAATTGTACAGATTAATCAATCAGGGCAAAAGTTACAAAATTTATTATTATTTTTTTTTTCATAATGGCCCTGTTAAGAAATTTTATTGAAAATAATTCTATTAATTTTTTTAGCACCTAAAAAAAAAATAGAAAACTTTTATTTTCACGCATAAATTTATCTTGCACAATGTTTTATCGATTGCTATATCGACGACATGCCATTAATTTTGTATTTTTTTTGTATTTCAATTTTTTAAATTAAATTGGGGTGAAATTGAAAAAAATTAGTCGAGTAAAACGAATGATAAAAAAATGGATGAGTGTTTATTATAGCTGCAGTCTGGACAAAATTCGCGCTTGGACTAATATACCTTTCTCATTCCATCTTGTGCATATGCTATATAATAGTTCAAATGAAAAATAAATAAAATGACGTGAAAAAATAAAAATAAAAAGTAAAAAAACATACATGAAAAAAAAAGAAAAATTAGAGTATTACCGTTTATGAGGGATTTGCATTGCACTCATTGTAATTAACAGAGTTTGCGAATATAATAACAGATAATACTTTATCTATTTATTTTTTAAATTACAGCTTTTAAATACCCACATGCATTTCAAGAGTTTTTTTTTTCGATCTTTTTTTGTAATGGGATTTCATATACGTATATATATCAGACATAATATTTTTTTTATCTTGAATATAAAAAAAATTATAGAATAAAATTTTTTGATATTTTTATTTATTTTTGAGATATTTTTAAAAATTAATAATATCTTAAAAACTAAGGGAGATACAAAAAAAATTTATTTAATGTTTTTTGTAGGAAATTTAATTTTCAATCACTTTGGTTGAGTAATTTTTTTTGTTATTTCTATTATTTATCGAGTTATTGCAAAAAAACTAAAAAAATTGCAAGATGGATGTGCGTAAATTTTTTTTAGAGATATTTAATGATTATTGGTTTTTGATATCCTATTTTAAGCTGTTTTTTGAAGTTTTTACGGATACTTTTTCTATCGTTAATTATGGAATAAATGAAAATGCTTGAAATTCCGCCTTTTTGGAGATTGCGCGTAAAGGGTAGAGGGGATAACGCGCGTTCAACGGCAGTAGATACAGCCAATATTCACAGTGAGTGGTCAGACAAGTTTACCAGAGTGTGGGATATTTTCTTTTCCTCTATGATGTGTGCTAAAATAAAATCACGAAAAAAAAAAAACCAATTTTTCAGACTTTCTAATTAAGAGAATACACGTTTAATTAATTTAATTATCAGATAACACTGTACATATCTATAATAAAGTTATCAAAGAATATTTCTGTCTATTTTAACTCTATATGAGCGATGAGTATATTTTTTTCTTGTAGTATACTAACGAAATTTATAAAAGATGGCTTGTTCAAACGAGTTATTTTTTCACCATTTCCCCCCGGGTTTTTATTTTTAAATGTAGAATAATTTGCTTAATGTAACGAGAATAATTAAATTTAAATTTATAAATAAAGTCAAGGGTATTTAGAAAGTTCGTAATTAATTAGTTGGATATATTCCGTGTGTCTAAAGCCAAAAGTGAGCAGATAAAAAATTATTTTCCTGTTTTAAATCAAAATATCTTTGAAACCATTAAAGATAAAATTTTTTCTCAGAAAAGCTTTTTTGTAGAGAATTTCATTAGCTACAAAAAAGGTTCGAAACAAAATTTTTCTAAATCGCATTCTTATCAAGATAGTAGCAATTAAAGTGCTTCTGATTTTTTAAAAAAAATTTGTTTCATGTATAAAAATAAATTATTCATGATTTTAGTGAGTTTATAATTGTTATAACTTCATTGTTGTATCAATAATTTTGAAAATGACTTTCGCCATGCACTTTCAACACTGAAAACTCTTTGAAAATTCAATTGAAAAATATTATACATGCACTGTGCGGTGATCAGAGCACCGGATATGAGAATGTAGCGCTGATAAACCAAAAAAAAAAAATATTTTCCCCCTCCCTTTATCATGAAAAACATCTCTACAATAGAAAAAAAAAATATTATACATAAGGAGAATTTTTTTTTTAGTTTATTGTATTTTTATAAATGCAATATAAATGATAAAATCGAAAGAAAATAGGGAAAAACTATGTTGAAAAAGGTTTATTCTCAGTTGTTATTATTGAGTGTATAAAATACTAATAACAAAGTTATTTTACACGGCTTTTATGGTGTACCCAATTCAATGTTCATGTAGTGCAATATATTTTCTGAGCGTTTACTGTCGAGTGAAATAAAATTTTTCTAAAGTTTTCCACGATCGTATGAACAAACGTATTTTCTTTTATCGTGAGAGAACGTTCAGCTGTATCAGTGGTGCGACCCAACGCGAGAGCACCACCAAGGACTAAGGACACTATATGTATAGAAGTGTATAGTGGCGCCAAAAGGAAAAGAGTCAACGCTGCTGCTTTTTATTGAATCGGAGAACCGTGTGCGGCTTCAGTGACTTTTTTTTCCTCTTTCTTTTTTTTTTTTTACTTCTCTGTCGAAACACACATTTCCACTGCAGTCTATTGTCTATCCTCATTCGTTGAAAATCCGTACGTGGCATTTTATCCGCTCGCCGTTGACTTTCATCGTCACCAGTGTGGAAAGGAAAATTAAAACAAAAAATGCACCACAGGGAACATTTCATGAACTTGATCATATTCCGGGAAATTATGGACATGCGAGGGAAATTATAGAAAGAGAAATGGGAGATTGAACATCGTATATATGATTTTTTTATGCACAAAGGAGAAAGAATTGGAAAAAAATTTTTTTTTTACTACATCTAAATACATTGAACAATCACCCTTTGAAATTTTTAAACTATCCTTTTGATAAGTGATAAAAAACAATTGTGCAATGATTGAAAAAAATTTTTAATAAAAAAAACAGTCGTAAAAAATTTTTTTTTCACACTTGAAAAATTTCTTTTTTATTTCAACCACGATTTTAAGGATTGTAATTGTTTAAATAATAAAAATCAAGCGCTGTTTTATTTTTAAAAAATATTTATTTATTAGTTTTTTATGAATCATGGCTTAAAAAATTGTAAAAAAAAAAAAATATTTCTTTAAATTCTTCTAGTTTAACAATTGTTAAATATTCTTTAAGAAAAAATATAAACAATAAAACAAAAAACATGTATTTCTATTAAATACAGTGAAAAAAAAATGTTTTATTTCATATTATTTTCATTTTTTACGAAACAAAAAATATATATTATAAGAAAGAGTGTCTGGTGAAAGAATAAAGTATGACATTTCAACCTGTCGTGTGACAAATTCACTTCAGTCTCAATAGTTTACCATATACACATACAGTGAGAAAAATTTTTTTTTGTCTTGCTGCAAGAGAAAAAAGTCGGTTTTCATTTGTTCTAGAATATACAAGAAAAAAAGACGCCCAACATTATTCGCTTAATTAAAAATTTTCTCATTTAGGGAGAGAAAAAAAAATTGCACATTTTTTTCCAGAGAAAAAAAATGAAATTTCACCGGCACAGACGCGTCCTCCAGGGATGAGCCGAAAGATTGCGCGATTGAAAGTGGATTTCTGTGCAATTTATACGTCACTTGGTGTGTACACATCTGGTTCATATACACAGCGTTCATACTGCATTCGTAAGTCGTTCATAGGGCGTTCGATAGTCTAACCAAAACCCCACGGTACCCTGCGGCATTCGGACACTAGCTATACCAGCATTGGCTTTACTAATTCGTGTGTATAGTGTTCAGTCTGCGCGCCATTGTCTAGAATGTGTACAAAGATAATAACCATAATATAATCGATATTAAATTGCAGTTTAGGTTGAGAATTTTTTCTTTTTCTATTTAAATTGCGCTCTTTGGAGTAATTAATGAATGAAGTATAAATTGCCGCGAAACGAGGATGGAAAAAAAAGGTAGGGGTGCAATTTTTCGCACTGACCGCGATTTGAAGTGACGACCGACGCATTGGGATACCGCGCACGTTATCGATACGCTCTATACTTGCAAGCATGAAAGTGTAGCTTCACAAGAGCCTTATATAAACTAAGTGGTGGTAAAACAGGTGCTTTCTCGTGTGCTGAAAACTCATTAATTCGTCGCCACTGATGAATTAAATTAATAAAAGTAAAAGAAAAATTTTTTTTACCTATTCAAAAACTTTTGTTTGTAAATAAAAAAATGTAAATAAATTTTTTTTTCATTATTATCAGTGATATTGAAATTATTTAAATGCTTTGAGAATTTTTTTTTCCAAGGGTCCGAAGGAAGATGGAGAGAGGAAACGTGAAAAATTTTTGCAGTGAAAAATATGACGTATTTTTTTAGTATTTTCAATTTTAGGTTACGAAAAAAAAAAAATTGAAAAATCAACATTTTTTTTATTACATTGAATAATCTGTATTGATAATTTCTTAAAAATAAAGTTTCATCATTGGAAAATTGAAAAAATAACGAATTTTTAGGGTTTTTAGTGATAAAATAGTTTTTTTGCCCGAAAATATGAATTTTTTATGTAATTTTTACATTTTTTCATGTATTTTGCATCGATACCAAGTGATAAAAATTAATTAAGTAATTACTAATCACTTAAAAGTATAAATTGCATTTAAAAAACTTTTTTTTTTGTTGCATTTCAAAGTTTTATTGTGGCATTGAATGATTGATTGTGTTGAATGTTTGTTTGCAGAGTTCTATGTGAAGACAACATTAATTTGCACACTTGGATTAATGAAAACACGGATTAGTTGGATATGTAGTGTAAATTCTGTTTGAACGACGTTGTCGTTCCAAGTATTAGACAGTGCCACCCGCCTTATACGAGGTTTGGTTACGCCCCTAAACCCTAGAGATACGAAAACAAAGTTTAAATTGATAATTTTCTCTCAAACCATCATCAGACTTTCGACGCATCAGGTATATATACTAAGTGTGAGGTTCAATGTGTTGCCGAGAGACTTCTGTAGGGTTTAACCCTTGTTATAGTTTGAATTTTTGATATATGAAATATTTAGTATGATTAAATATAATGTGGGTATTCATATTTTCAGGCAGGCATTATAAACTTGCAGACAGAAGGTTTGAGTGCACAAACGTCACACGAATGCAAAGCGAGTGCTGCAGGCTAACGCCTGGTTTTCGTTAGACGTATATACCAAACCGTATGAACTACGTATACGAAAGCCGTATAAACGACTCAGTCCGCTATTTGAACGTCGTTTGAGCGCCGTAACGAATCGATCACGTGCATACTACTCTGAGAGAAGCATAAATACCGTATAAGCGCCCGTTAACCGGTAATAATTTTCACTAGCAAGATCGATATTTGCACGGGAAAATTATTCCTAGTTTAAATGCCTCATATGTGATGCAGAAGTTTTGAGAGAATAAAAACGAATTCTATCAATGTGTATATCTTTGGGAGAAATGGAATCTCAATGCAAACATTTCCTTAGGCAACACACATTTCTATTGATAGAAATCATAATAGAAAATAAAAAAAAACAATTAGTAAAGTTAATTAAATTTGATGAGGAATTTTGAAAGATGGAAATATTGATGAAGATACGATTGGTTTATTAAAATTTTTTTTTGTTTGAGGGTTTTTTTTTTTGGAAGAAATTCAAAATGATTAAAATTATTGACTATTAAATCTTAAATTTATGGAATTTAACGATAAATACTGATAAAATATATTGTTGAGAGCTTTTTTTACGATGATATTTTTCTAGAAGATAGTTTAGAGTCTTAAGAGTATTGAAAAAAATTTGCAACCCCTTGGAGTCATTTGAAAGACCATCGATCACCCTTAAAAACTGAAATTCATGGAATTTCGACGATAAATAATAATAAAATATATTGTTTAAAGCATTGCTGAGTCATGGTATTTATTGGGAAGATAGTTTGGAGTCTTAGGAATGCTAGAAAAAAATTTGCAACCCTCTAAAGTCGTTTTCAAAACCATTGCACACCCTCCAAACCTCAAATTTATGGAAAATAGTCATGGAATACAGTGTTAAATGTTTTGTTTAACTACGATATTTTTTTTACAGTTAGTTTAGAGTTCTAGAAATACCTAAAAAAATTGACAACCCCCCAGCATCGTTTTTAAGACCATTTTACACCCTCTATAACTCAAATTCTTAGAATTTAACGATAAATAATTATGAAACTCTATTGTTATTATATATTATTTAATTTAATTTTGAATTTTTTACGTATATACGTAATTAATTTTACCATAATTTCCGAATAAAAGAGAGATTGACGAGAAACAAGATTTTTTCAATTAACAAATAAAATTGAAGAAAATAGAATTATAATAAAAAATTCAGAACATCAAAGCTATATTATTTGAAAAATTCTCTCGTTTTTCTTTTCCACACGTTTTGTTCCATCTACCCTTGAATGAAAAATCAAATATTTCATACCGCCGAAATATTTTACTAAAAGAAAACCCAATTGCGTTTAATACCCTCTTTTTTTTAGTGATGAAAAAAATTTACTGCACCATCCCCAATGCTTTTTTATAATTACACACAAAATAGAATTTTTTAAAAAAATCTTAACATACGATATTATTGATAAAATATTTTTCTATGACTAAAAAAAAAAAAATAGAGATTATCTGAAAACATTGTATAGAAGTCTGTAAAAAAATTTTTTCTGAAATCTTTCAGCAAGTAAAATGCAGTGGGAAAATCGTATATATACAGAAACAAGTTTGGAATATCCCTGGCGAATAACCAAGTTTTTGCATGTCATATGTGAATGCCGGATAAACCGATTTACCGTATGAATGCGTGTAGAAAAAATGACGACGATCTCTAAAAATAACTCAAGTTTTTTTTTTACTTTCTCAGTATATCAGACAATAAAACTATATAAAAATAATGTATGTCTGAATAATTTATTTTTAATCACTAAAAAAAACGTGCATATATCTTTTTTTACAAAAAAAACTCTGACAATGACTTAAATGTAACTGTGAATTTTTTTTTTTTAGGTCCTATATACACACACGCTCGACTGATCGGATGTCATATTGAGAGTGAGTAAAATACGCAATCAAATAAAATGGAACGCTGAAGTTTTGCTGACTAGTCGCGAATGACCTTTCAATTTGTAATTGTTTCAACAAAGCCCAGCGGCCACTAGACAATGAACTAAATTTTATAGTGTTGATTTTAGTGTTGAATTTTAGTGTCAACTTCTGCGACACAAAGAAACGTATCACTTGGCTTGGCAACTTGAAACGCTCAAAGTACCTGTAAGTGCGTATTGTCTGTCGTGCAACTGTCATTCTTCTTTCTCTCACAAAACATTTTAAAGTTATAACTTCAAAAAAAAAAATAAAAACGAAACAATAAAAAGGCAAAGTTCACCACAGTTCCATTACAAAATTCCATTAGGATCATTCCCACCATCGTTTTCAAAAAAATATATTTTTTTAATTATGAATAAAAGTAAAATAACAACTTTTATCTCTTAACGAGATGAAAAAATTTTTTTTTTTTAATAATAGGATATTTTATTATAAAGTAGCAAATGGATCATGTATAAAGACAATATCCAACTGATCTAATTAACCCGAAACCGAAGTTAAAAAATCGCCGATTTGTCTTCCCTTGACTGGTTAAAAATTTACCATTTTTTCCCCAACACAACAGGATTTAGCACTAACAACAACTGGGGTAGGGGTAACTAGACAGAAAGCCGCTTGATTTCTGGCTAATAAAACGTTACGAGCGATATAAAGTGATACCGTGATACATCGATGAAAACAGTGCAAGGGAGCCGAGAGAGGCAGGGGTTGAAAACGGAAGAGCAAAAGAGGTAACAGTTTATATAGTTATCCATCTGCATATATACATCAGTGAGAACGGCGCAGTCGCGGAAACGCGAGTGGAACCACCCTCAGGGCAAACTTAACTTGGGAGTAGCAAGTCCAGTCAGTTGACTCATGTGAGCCGCGACGCTATTCACGTTTTATATCTGTCCCATAGACATTAACTCTCCCAGTATACGAAAACTAATCCCTCATTGTCACGAGCTACCCTCTAATCCAAGTAAATTCGCCATTAAAACTGTCACAAAACCATATCCAACCTTTCGTAAAAAAAAAAACTAAAAGTGCAAAAGCAAATAGCCACAACAAAAGCGAGTTTAGAAATGCAGTAGTAGAAGAAAACTAAAGTGGTATGATAAACGTGGATGTGAAACTTTTCCAAGAGTCTTATATATATATACATGAGTGTGAATGGGTTTTTGGTGCATTCGTCACGATTTAAATAGACAGATCAAGTTGGATATCTTGTTTTTGTTGTTGTCCGTAAATCTATCGTATCAATCTGGCCATAAATCTTCTTAAGCAAACAGGTACAGGCGTGTCTTGACGTTTGCAAAGTTATGGGAGAGGTTTAGTCGTCTGAAAAGGCCATTGAAATTCCACTGAGCAAGTTTGTAAATTCAAGTACTGAAACAAGGTGAAAAATAACGGCTCATGTTGCGAGTGCTAAGCACCTTTGAAACCCCAACCCTAAACAGACGATCCATATATTACCAAGTGAACAATATTAATTGTCTAAGCAACTAATCTGATTTAAAAAAGGTAGGAAGAACTGGGAGGTATTTTTAAAACTTGTTGCTTCATCACAACAGCATGCGGTTGATTGACCATTATTGCCAGAGTGCAATTACCAAGTTATGATGCTCTGGTATAGAGTTCAATGGGTATTTCGGCGGAAACTTTGCTTGGTACTATTGACTATCTTCGTCGTTTGAATAGCCAGGCCATGTAAACACATTTAGAGTAGAAGGAAACAATCAGGCAAGTTGGATTCGTAATTCGCAACGAGTGACTAGTGCAAACATATCAGTTTGGCCAAGAGATTAGATCCTGGACTAACTTTAGCCTAGAACAGTGACAGAGTACTAATGGATCTGTCCTAGTGCCAGTTTAGTTGCGTATTCTATCACCCGCTTGAGCTTTCCTAAACCACTTAACTGTTGTATATTGTTCAGAGCAATCTCACACGCTAGTTGGGAGTTATCAGAAAGTATTGGCCGGTTACGCGGTTACACTAAACTATAGTCTCCAGCATCCTACGTTAAACATTGATTTTTTTCTCATCAGCCGTCACTCAATATTCTAAAAATATTACCAAACTATATCTGCCCCTGTTGACAGCTCTGTAGATAAATAATGCGTTTTTTTGTCCAACTCTAGTTTTTACTTCAGTTTTACACAGTTGGGATTGGGATTAGGTGGATTAGTTGGATATATTGGGGTATTTAGGGCTTGAAAACTGGGCAGGATTTTGGGATTAGTGGAAAATTAGGGTTTTTTGTCTAGGATTTCTGTTTTATTTTTTTTTAGTTGGATTAGGTGGATATTTAAAAAAATGAAAACATTAAAATTAATAAATGTTTACTATATTTTTTGTTGAATAAGGTATTGTACAGCATTTTTTGGTTAAAAGAATGTTTTTTTTTTCGGATTTTCCTCACTAGTTGGATTACTTGGAGACGTTCAGTTGCTTAGGATTTAAAAACTGCCCACGATATTCAGCAGCAAGTCCATGCAAACACACAAAAGAGAAATTCCAAGGCCAAGAGTGTGACATGGAGTGGAAATTTCGTAGAATTTTCGTATACGTCAAGCAAGCATCATCCTATATATATCATGTCTCTAGGGATAAGCTCTGTGGATAGAGTTTTATACCTCTGATATCCCTGGAGGATTTACGGGAATAAATAGATATAAATATATGTACTACAGAATACTAGATCTTCTCCATTGAGGAGATTTCTAATATGTAGCTTCAATAAAGTTTTACGGATTCCACTATCAATATTGAAAGTGAATTATGACCGTATCTAACCCAGAATATACCTCGCCAATGGGGTTTACTCTATCATCTTATGCTGAAGGAATTCGTTGGAATTGCTATATTATTTTTATGCTCCTTTTTTTTTTCATTCGTGAACATTTTTTTCATCCCGCATCATAGCACATTCTACTTTTCTCTCCTCTAGCCTGGCGGTGTATTTTACGATCTGCAGCGTGCTAGTAGATCAGAGTTACGGCGTTGTGCATCGACCTTTCCCCCTCGAACACGAATGCCGTGTAGTCGTCAGCTTTAAAATAACGATGCTGCCAGCCAGGCAAAGGTCACAGTTGTTTTTCTCAAATTCCTCTTTACGCCAACAAAGATTTTCATAGTCTTTCAAACTTATTTTACCCGTTTATGATTATAACTAACCATATTGCGATCATACTAACGACTTATTATCTATATCTATATCCAACTAAACGAAAATTTACATTATAAAAGCACTTAACCACACGGAAATTTCCATTTTCTCATTTTACTTCAATTTTACTTTTTAAAATCGACTTTTCGACATTCTAACCGTAGTCTAATGTTTGCAGATACCTTCTGCAACACATTGCAACAATATTTACATACATTACCAAAGCGACTAGTGCTCAGCACGGTCAAAGGACAGCCCTTGAATCTATGGAGGTATCCCAGCACACCCATGTTTGAGAGTCAGTTCTAACATTATATGCATTGCATGCATTGCATACATTTGTTCTGTCCGAAAAAATAACTATCGTTGGCCATTCTAATTAATGCATATTAACATGTATTAACAGCTTTGATTTTATTGATGTTTTTTTGATTAGTCGGATACACCGGGGAATATTTAGGATATTTTTAGTTGGATATTTTCAGATGTATTTAGAGAAATTCATTTTTCGATTAGTTATAGACGTAGTACATAAGAATATTGAAAATCTCAACAATTTTTAATTATTTGTATTATTAATTTAATTAACTTAAGATATCCAACTTGTTTTTTTCAACCAAAAAAATATAATCATCATCTCTCACATTAGTTAATCGATCTAATCCCATGCATCATCCCAGTTTCGATCAGTGAATTCCACCCAATAGGCAGCCGCTTACAAGGCAAGCTTTACCTTATCATCCCGCTACATATAACGTCCAGACTCAGGTGGAATTAACCGGTTGGTGGCTGGAAACTGAATTCGCACCAGGATCTTCTGTTGGTGGTGAAAGTTTTCCAAGGAAATTCTCAAGCTGCTAGACCTTTCGCACTTCCTGCATGTTGTCGAGTTATATACAGTTGAGTTTGCTCCAACGGATAAGCAGCCGCGTTTACTCCAGGAAAACAACTTGCAATCTAATGGCCAGGAAACAGCAGCTGTGTTAATGCCCATGAACAGATCTGATAGAATAAAATTTAAAAATACTTATGGCAATTTTACCCCTAACCAATAATCCTGATTGAAATTCACTTGCTCCAACGGCTAAGCATCTGAAATAATATTCGTTTGCTGCTCTGGCAGACAGAACTATTCGATTTCAAACTCGTAGATTTGTTTGAAAACTATGCCATTCGACTATGCAGTAATTTCTAAACTATGTGCGCACTAGACTTCTCTGCCCACCTTTGCGACCATCTGCATATATTCCAGATCAGGCTCCTGAAGAAAGGTTTTCTCGTGCATGTATATTGTATTTAGGCCTTGTTTCTTCATCGGAAAACCATTAATGACATTTCTATGCTCGTGTGCTACATTAGATGTGGCTGTGTAAGTGCATGGTTACGTGTGTCCTTCGCTTTAAACAAGAATGCGCCAGCTTGATCAAACATCTGTTTCAATCGGCTTATAGGGTCTGTTCGAGATATGATGATACGCGTTTACCTCATGCTCCTGTGTTCATACATTGTTTGTGGAAAGATTGGTAAGTTTTAACTAGAATATTTCTGTGTATGTAGATTTTTTTTGTTGTTGTTTAAAACGTGGATTTTACGTAATATCATTATATGCAACAGTTGATCCTAGTTTGAATTATGGTGGATAAGTATACACAAGCGTGTACCATTGCACGTTTAAGCTCGGATTAATTCTTTTCGATACTATTTGTTGATAATTAACCCCGGGTTTTATTCGAAATTTATTGTTTTCGTTTGTTTAGCAAAGAATTTTTTTTTTTTCTGTGTGTTTTTTTTGATGTTTTTGGATAAAAAGTCGAAAAAAGAGTAGGTTTTTTTGTTGGGAAATTTATTTTTAGTACGGAAAATGTATTGTTTGACGGTTTTAAGCTTTAGTTGGTTTTAACAATGCGTTTTATGATGTTTAATGAAAAATAAACAATTTTTTTTCCTTTTGTTCAATATTTTATTGAAAAAATGTTTGAAAATGAGCATTAAAAACGTGCTATTTCTGGTTTTTCAGTTTAATTACTTTGAAAAATAATTTTTGTAACGTTTAATGGAGAAAAAATTTTTTTTTTTTTTTTCGTCAAATTTTGAAAGAGGTTTACCTGTCAAATCTAGCAATTTTTATGATTTTGATAGTTTTTTGCTGATAACTCGAAAACTACGTGAGATAACAAAAAATATTATTAGAGTTAAATGATTGGAAATTTTATTTTACATAAAAAATAAAGAATAAAATTTTTTGATATTTCGTCTTATTTTCGAGATATTTTGAAAAATTAAAATTTCCAAAAACCAACTATATCTCAATAATGGATGATGATAAAAAAAGTTTGATAAACATTTTTTGTTGTAAATTTTATTCTCTATCTTTTATTATCTATAACATTTTTCGATATTTTCCTTATTTACCGAGTTATTGTGAAAAAACTGAAAAAAATCGTAAAAATGGATTTTTTTCAGCGTGAAAAAAAAAAAAAAATTCTTATTTTTACCAAATGTCTTAAAACTTTTTTTAGATACTTAAAAATATTATTAAACATTATTTACAAGATTACTCAAGAGATATTTTCATGATTAAAAATTTATTGAGTTTTTTGTTGTTTTTTTCGTGTTTTTTCTGGTGTAAATTAATGTGAGGCCCATTAATATTCGAAATGGGACAATGTGTCGGTCTGTATGTCACTCTTTTCCAACTACATGACTAAATCGATTCCATTTAGCCGAGAGGTAAAATAAATAGGATTTTTGGAAATCCACCGTGTTGATGAGTTATTTCGAGGGTGAAAATGAAAAAAAAATTTGTTACTCGGGGAATTGACCTGAAAATTCATCAAAATACACATATATAATGTCACACTATCAAGACACAGGTGGGTGTGCGGTGACAGTCGGTCGAGTTCGATCACATACTGATGTGCGAAGTTTTTTTCCCTCAACTCCAAATGATCTTTAGATTGGCTACTCTCTTGGTTGAAATACGAGAGCTTAAAGTATATAATTAAATTCTGAGATTCAATCTGTTACTGTGTTGGAAAAAGATGATAAAAAACTCTGACCATTTATTACTCTCCACTTTTTTTTTTTCATTTTAAACTAATTATGACGTTAATATGTGAATTGAAATTTGTGAAATTTAATTAAATCGTCAAAAACAATTTTAAAAATCATCAAAATTCCAGTAAACAAAAATTTTTAAGTATTTTATTTATATTAAAAAAATATATATATATATCAAAATAATATATCCGCAGGGGAATTTTACTTTGATAAAAAGTTAAATGGGTTTATATTTAATATATATCGTGATATATAATAAATTTAATAAGGTTGATTAATTGAATTTTCTTTTTTCAATAAATCATAGGCAAAGAAAAATAAAAGAGAAAAAAAAATTAAATGACACCATGATTGTTTTTTGAAAAATTAAATAAATAAAAAAAATGTTGTTTATTTTTTAAATAAAATATAGAAAGTATTATAAATATAATCGATTAAATAAATAATTCTTTTGAACCATTGATGATTGAAAAAGCGGACATTTATTCACAATTTCCAATAAAATCCGGCATTTCTGATAAATAAATATTTAAAAATGTACATAAAAATTTTTTCTTCATTTCTCAATCGTTATTAAATATTTTTAAACAATTTGATGTGTCATTGAGGGTAAATAAATATTTGAAAAATTGACTAAAAATAATTTTTTATTGATTTAAAAATTTTTTATTCAACATTTTCAACGGTTTATATTCAAAATTACAAGGAAATAATGTAAATTTATCAAAAAATAAAAAATAAATATTTATAATCATAAATATCTTAAATAAATATATGAATTAGACAATTTATGATACGAACTTTTTTTATAGGTAATAAAATTCTCTATAAAAATGATCTCTTGTAAAAAATGTCCATCTCCAATTGTTTCAAAAATATCGCATTTATTGTAATAAAAAAAGGTAAGAAATCTGTGAAATAAACTTTAAAAGTGTAATTTATTTATGTTATAGGCTACTTTTGGCACATAACTGACATTCATTACGATCCAAAATACCCACAGGGTGGAAACGGTGCAGAAAACAGTAGTAAGTATTATAGAACTAAAGCAAGAAAGACGCGCATCAGCCACATGATCACCACCAACACGTTATACCCTCATCTACGACTAAAATTTACCATCACTTTCTTCCTTTAGTGTCTTGAGCTTCTTCGCCACTTTCATCCATTAATACCGAAGCCCCTCTCACGAACCTTTGACCTTACGACGCGCCCAGAAACTTGGAAAAGAGCTCTCTGAGTGTTTACTTGTTGAGTAAGCACGATCACACGAGTTTTTTTTCGCTTTAAAAACATTTTAAATTACGATAAAAAGGTAATAACCGACTTGAACACTCTATCCAACACTTGAAACACACATTTTTCTACTTGAAATTCAATTAATCATGTGGCTATTAACTTTACAGTATGTTGGAACACGCGAAACAGCGTTGGAGAGCCTGGACGCATCAGGCTGGACAGAAGAGTCTTCGGTGTGTTTGGAAATTACAGCTGCGACTCGCCTTGGGCGTTGATAGAATCTGCGGTGCAGGCTATGAAATCAAAACAGGACGAGGGAATCGAGTTTGTGTTGTGGACAGGGTGAGCAACAACTTATTTATGCACATATCCAACGGTAGCAGCTGCACAGACTTTGTCTAAAGTTGCAATGCAACGGACCTTGCTGTGTATGTGGTGGTGATTCGTTGAATTGGCCAACAATAAAGGCAGTCAGTGCGGCATATATTACCCAACTTTGTAGCCCATATAAACACACACAGTGTGTGGATTATGGAGGCTTTATAGTTTCAATTATCCGTCAAGTCTGCCTGATCTCTTGGGCAATAATTTACTCTATGCAAAACTTGAAATTTCTCCCGCCAACTAACTACCGGGGATTATTTAGTCCTGTGCCCTGGGATGGGAATAAGGTACAATCTTGTGGAAAAAATTGTTTAGAGAATTTTGTATGATATTTTTATGGGATTTTCAGACGGAAAATATGGAAAAATTATTATTCAGTGAATTATTTGTCTTTTATTTTGGTTAATGTTGGTTAAAATATGTTAATATTATATGTTGATGAGTTGACAATAAGTTTTTAGATGGTTTAATTGCGTGTTTCTACGAAAAAAAAAAATTTATACATCCACAAAACGATTTAAATGCATCGAAAATTCTTTTTCTTCGAAAAAATAATTTATTTTTCAGGTTAAAACTGGTAGATTTACGTTGGGATATCTTGAATAAATTTTGTACAGGATTGATTTACCTTATACGATATATATTGGGACGTATACAAAAATCCTGAATTGATCTTTGAATTTATATATCTATTGTGTTACAGTGACGCGTTAACACATGCGGTTGATATGAGCGAGGAGCTACGTGTTCAGTCGCTGAAGAATCTCACGGATTTATTAGCTCATACGTTTACCAGCCAATTCATATTCCCGGCATTGGGTCATGAGGATGTTGGCTTGAACTACAGCCAGACCGCAGTCCTGTGGAAGCATTGGCTACCTAGCGAGGCTCTCCAAACATTTGAAAAATGTGAGTTCTACCTCGTAAATTAATGAGAGAATTATTTTTCTTTTATTATTCCACTTCAAATTCATTTATTTCTTTATTTCCACCTGTTATTTCCTACGTATTTTTAAATTTTCACGCCTTTTTTCGCCTTTATAAAATAAAAACTAAATTTTTATCCCATAAATTAATTTAATAAAAGTATGTATATTCAACTATTTAAACTTCAGGTGTAAAAAAATATCTGAAAATTTATCTAAAAGAATTTATTAACAGTATATAAATATTTGGGAATGAACTGAAAACAATTTTCATGGATTAACAAGGAAAAAAAAAATGTTTTTGTTGACTCACTAATTTATTATCGAGCTTCCGCAATTAATTAAATGCAATACTATCGGTAAATCAATGTGTGTACATTTACTAAAGATCATTTTTATCAATTTACTAATTAATTGACACCAATATGAATTAATTACTCATAAATTTATCGATTAAAAATTGTTTTTCGTTGAAAAATCTCATTAAAAAATGTGAAAAAAAAATTATTTTATCACAAATTTATTTATTTAAATATGTTAATAAAAGTCGAAAAAATTTTTTTTTCTTCCAATATTTCATGATAAATATTTTATTTACAAGTTTAACAAATTTTAAGTAAAATTTCTTGTTAAATTCTGAATAAATTTATGAACTAAAATTTCTGTTTTATTTTGGCAGCCTTGTTGACGTTATTATCGTTATAAATACGGTTTTACTATGTTATGCCTGACTCGAGTGTGAAATTCTGAATTTTCTTGCAATGTTTCACACATATAAATTCAATATAAAAAACCTGTGAGCCTAAAGTACTATAGCAATACAAGTTGTCAGAGAGAGAGTTGAAATGGCGTTTCTTTTTTACCTGATACTTTATGGTCATGGATAAAAAAGGCGTTTTTTTTATTATTTCCCCGCAAAAGTTTTCCGTATACATTAAAATGTGGATTAACGCCAAGTATATATGAAAAACCTTAATGCCTAAAATCCTATGACTATATATTCCTCAATTTTTGCCTGGATATTATTTATATTGAAAAAGTTGGGTTTAAAACCAGCTCTCGGTGCTCAAGTAAGATTTACAGTGCTTGCTCGCTACTCGGACGATCGGAAATCCGTCAAGTGTCGTTGTTGAGTGATGATTTGGGCGTTTAAAATTTTAAGCCAACTAATCTACCTTGGAAAATCATTCTAAATCCTAGATATTGACTAATCTGATGTAAATTTTCTTAAAAAAATATTCTAAAAGTCGAAATATTCTTCTAGAATTTTTTTCGGACTCATAATACCATATGTAATTCACCTTTGATGTCTTTGAAAAAATTTTTTCAGGCCCAAAATGACAACTATTCCATCTAAAAACCCTTAAAAAATCCAATAAATCCAGCTTGTAAAATTTTTTTTATTGATTAAAAATATTTTTATATCTCAATATGTCAAAATTTTCGTTTAAGACCCATTTAGTAAATTATTTAAGACTAAAAATATTCAAATAATTATCGGAATTGTCTTGAAATATTGTTTTTTCAACGAATTACTTTGTATTTTCAGCGGGTTTCTACACAATTGAGCAAAAGTCCAGCAAGTACCGAATAATATTCTTGAACACAAATCTCTGGCTGGACATGGACATCCCATCTGACAATCGTCGGTACTACCAGAACCAACGGGCCTCATCTGGCAGCAAAGCATCGCCAAATGACCCGTACAATCAGTGGCGCTGGTTCGAATCAATTCTACGAACAGCTCGAGAGAAAAAGGAAACGGTAATACACACATATACACATATTTATAGCCGATATATATTCCCAGATAAAAAAAATATCTTTCAAATGAGGATTATATAGGCGTTCGATCGGTATTCACGTCCCACTCTAACTCTTGGCTCGATGACAAAACGGCACACTGTGAAAAGAGGAATAATTTAAAGTGGGCGCGCGTGACAGCTGAACATAAGCAGAAGCTTTACTAATTCCCTCTAATTCCGAACATTCAGGGAGAAGGATAGAGGGCGAGGCTCGTATTACCAGCGGTGAAGTGGCCATTTGTCTTGTTCGATAGAGGGCAAACCAAATTGATGAGTGGCCCGAACCTCTTCTCGTAGTTTGACGAGATTTCACACTTTTTCCCTTTTTTTATCCTCGTTTTTTAGCCATCCTATCGTTAGGTCATAGTTTGACACATCTATTAACACTATCCAAAATTTAAATCATTAAAAAAATTATCGTAATTAATTTTTTTTTAATATTCACACATAAAAAATTAAAAAAAATATCTATGTATAAAAAAACTATTTTGCTATTTTAAAAATATCTTGAAAACTAATAAAGATATGAATTTTTATTTAAAGTACTTTTTTGTAAAGAATTTTATTAGCTACAAAAAAGATTCTTAGCAAAATTTATCTAACTCGCATCCTTATAATGAATATTAGCAAATATAACATTTCAAACTTTTTAGTGATTAATTTTTTTCATTTTAGATACTTGATATAATTTTATTTCTGTTAAAATTCTGACATAAAATAAATAAAAACATTGTTTTTTCTACAAAAAATATAAATTTTGTATATAAGGATTAATATTTTATCTATATACAGTATTTATTCTAGTTTATATTTTTGAGCTTGATTTATATTTCAGTCTATACATCAATCGTATAAAATGTCACAACGGATAAATATACATCCTTTTTAATACGGATAACCACAAATAATCGATAAATAGAAAAAAAAGAAAGCGTATAATTTACTTAATTGAAAGCTAAATCATCAAAAGTACCGGTAGTAAAGCTTTCAAATGGGGATATGTAAACAGTGCAATTCAAAAGAGCAATTTGAATTGAAAAGAATTGGATTGAAAGCTGTCTGTTCTCATAAATTGTGCATGTGCTATCGAAACGTGAACAAAAGGGATAAAAAGTCTTGGAATGAGTGCCGACAATAGGCGCGTTGATTGATCTCTTTTTGCGTACTCAATTGTCCAATGCCCATCTCGCCGAAATACAAACATCATCGCACATACAATCATGACTCTAGCAGAGCACTTTATCTAGTAAATTATAAGGTATTTAATGCTCGGTATTATCAGCAAAACTATCTATTATTACTCGAGGTATATATCAACTCATGGAATATTTCGATAAGTTGCATAGTAATGTATTGCTGCACGCCATAGTTAAATTTTACGTTGGGTCATCGATCACACGCTGGGAAGAAAGAAAAAAAAATTAAATTTTGCCTTTTCTTGCATCAGAAACTCTTTAGAATAATAAAATATAATTTTTTTTTTAAGTTGAAAATGAAGGAAAAAATAGTGATTTATGCGGTTTTGTCTGTTTTCGTATTTCATTTCTAGAATTTTAAGATATAGGGACACATTATCGACCAAATAGACGCCCAAGACTGAATATAAGTATGCAAAACACGGTTGTCGGGTAATAAAGCACGGCTGTCGGGTGCATAACTAAGAGTCACCCCCAACGACCCCAAAATGAAATTTCTCTAATCAACTCATAGACAGTGGAATCATTTTTCTTTTTATGTTTTATTTCATTAGACCTCTTTCATCAACTATATTTCAACAATTTCTTCGATTAATTACTGAAGATAAATTAATATTGCATATCGTTGAAAAATTGGAAATTTTATATTTACTAATATCTTAGATAAGGATGCGAGTTAGATAAATTTTGTTAATGACCTTTTTTGTAGCTAATAAAATTCTCTATAAAAAAGATTTCTTGAGAAAAATTTATATTATTAATAGTTTTAAAGATATTTTGATTTAAAGTAGCAAGTTAATTTTTTATAAAATTTTTTTTCATATATTTGTCAGTGAACACTTGAAATTTTGTAGTATTTTGCCTCCTATTTCATTGCAAATTTTCCATCTAATGAAAATTGATCGCCGGAACCTCCATCAAGTGTGCTAACTCTCATATAACTCAGAGTTATACACAGCAGGACGTAAATAATCAGAAAATTCCTCTTAACGAGGACTAACATATAAACATCACACATATATTGCGCCATTAATACTCGTCTAAATCTGTACAGGTTTACGTGGTGGGTCACACGCCTCCTGGGGTCGATGAGAGAGCCAGTGGAGCGCGGCCACTTAAGGAATATCACAATCAAAAGTACTTGGAAGTTGTTAGGCAGTATGCTGATATTATTGCTGGACAATTTTTTGGACACTGGCACACGGATACATTTCGCACTGTTTACAGCGACCAAGGTAAGGCCCTTTATCCCTTTCAAATTACCCACATATAAACCAACATGTTCGTGTACTGAAAATGCATTTGCACGAACCAACGGTTTATTTGCACTTGCACGCCCCTTGCGCAGCGCCCTCGTAACGCTGCGATCTCGCCTCCTAAAATATTATTATGGCCATTATATTCCAAGTCTGGATTAAAATCTTCAGTTATACTAATAATAATAAGATATAATATAATATATATTATTATATAACATACAGTATACAATAAAAAATATAAAAATAAAAAATATTTACATGTTTTTTTTTCTAGACTAGGTGAAAATTTTTTAAAAATTGCTTTTTTAAAATGAAATATCTTTGAAAATACTGAAGATAAAATTTTTTCTCAAGAAAGCTTTTTTGTAGAGAATTTTATTAGCTACAAAAAAAGTTTCAGGTAAAATTTGTCTAATTCGCATCCTTATCAAGGATTTTGGCGAGGAAAATTTTTGATTTTTTTATTCTCTGATAAAAACATTTTTTTACTAGAAAAAACTTTGGATTGAAATTAGTTTGGTCACGTGACGATATTTCACTTTGAGGTCGTATATACTTGGGTAAACTTTTGGCTGATCACATAAAAACAGTATCGGCTGCATCATCTACTCCCGCTGAACGTGATATCTCCTCCCTCTTTTACATGGGAAAAGTATCTATCTAAAAAATTTCCAGTTCCATATCTTTTAACATACTTAAAATATAACGAAAAAAAATCTAAAAATTCAATATTAAAATGTTACATATTTTTTCTTTAGTATAAAAAAATATTTGGTAATAGTTTAAATACGATTTTGGAGAAAAGAAAATAGCGGTAATATGTTTCTGAGAGTTAAATTACACTGTTACGACAGCTAGCAGGTTTCTTAGACAAAAAAAAAAGAGAAAGCATTCACGAACGAAGCCGCAGGCAGTGGTTATATTACATAGTTTAATTAAAAACTACACTCTTAAATGACTTAAGCAACTAACTTGAATAATTTTATTACCTTAAAAAAATTCATTTCCTCTCGGTTATATTTTTTTTACTCCGAAAATGACCAAGTAATTGATTGAAATAAATCAATATCTATAATTTATATAATAAACTTAGTGATTTTAATCGTCAGAAGACATCTTATCACATTTATAGACCTTCACAAAGGTCAATGAATAGGTTAACAATTCAAACATTCTAAACTTTTTTCAACCACAAAAAGAGAGTAAATAAAAAACAATGTTGCTTAAATCAAAATATCATCAAAACTACTGCAGATAAAAATTTTTCTCAAAGGACCTTTTCAATAGATAATTTTATCACCTACAAAAAAGGTCCTTATCAAAATTCGTCTAACATGTATCCTTATCAAGTTATATCCACAAATAAACTGACCCGGTTTTTTGACCTTATATATAGTTTTAGACAAGAATTACACGATAAATGTCTTGGCACTGCTGATCGATAGGTCTTAAAAATTAATTCTCTATCAAACCGAGGTGTTATATATCTTAAATTCATATATAATACCTTGTTCTACCATATACTACTAATTAAAACTGTCGAGTGGTTGAAATCCCTGTCTAATAATTTATTGACAATGACAGGAAATCCAGTGTCATGGATAATGATGGCTCCTAGTATATCTCCAGGGCGACCAAGTGGGCCGAACAATCCGGGCTTGAGACTCTACAAGTTTGAAACAAGCATGGGAAAGGTAAATGACGTTAACTGCTGTTAACTGCGTGTGCTAATACGTCAAACTTTCTCTAAAGTCACTAATATTCATAGATAAATAAAAGCTATTTATTCTATTAATCATACTTACAGATTCTCGACTACACTCAGTACTATCTCGACTTGCCAAAAGCCAATGAGATCGGCCGTGCCGACTGGGTGGTAGAATACTCATTTTTAGACTACTACGAACTCAAGGAAATAAGTGCACAAAGTCTTCACAATCTCGCGGATCGATTTACCACGAGCAGCGACAATGCTTTTTTTAGGTATAAGACGAAAAACCATATTTTTCTAATAAGTGTCCGTGCTATTGACATTTCTGTCTGTGCAGGTACTACGCGGCCAATACCGTTTCACTGCCCCGCGAGACGGAAAATATTTGGGGCTGTGGTGGTGCCTTGAATGGAACCTGCGTCCTGCATCATTACTGTGCAATTACCCGCGTTAATCCAAAGTCCTATAATAATTGCCTGGTGACTTATGCCGATGCGTTGAGAGGATCTTGTACAGAGAGGTTCCATTTTGTGTCTGTGACTGTACAGATTATCGCTACGCTCATGTGTTTTGTGGTGATCCGGTAAAAAGAAAAATTGCTTCGATCGCTTGTGAAAATGTTTTTTTTTTTTTTTTTTATATAAGTATTATTATTAATGTCATTGCAAAAGTGTTGATGTTGTTGTTTTTTTTTTAATCAACTGCTTCAGCCAGTTTTCCACGATTGGAAATTCTCAAACCCTCCCTGAATCTCTGTCATATAATAAAAGTATCATGCAACTATAAAATCAGCTTAAACGACAAAAACATCATTTTTAATTAATATTGATTATGATAAAATTCTTAATAAATAAATTAATCAATTATTTGAGTTATTTTTTAATAAAAAATATTTGTAAAAGTATTTTAAACAACATTTCGTTTTATGCTTTTTTTTTTGTTGATATTTTTAATATTAAGATTATTTGATGTTTTATATTATTTTAAGGATGAATTTGGTGGAATTCATTTGATTTATATCCATTGAAAAAATTCTGAAATAGAAATGAAAAATGTGAGTTTTCATAGGCCTTTTCAATGCTGCGGATGGCTCTATCGAGTTTATGTCGTAGTTGAGGGATAGATGACGTGCCGGACTATCTGCTTTATCAACTACTTGATAAATAGGTATTGATCAGCATTCATGTATGCAATAATGTTTCCAAGGGATGTATACTGTCATACTTAATTTCCTTTTTTTCTTTTGTTCAAATCTCATATATATCTGTATGCCGTGTTTTACAATTCGAACTTTTCTACTCGTGGGAATAGGCGCGTGTTTACAGAACATGAAAAAGTAGAAAAAGTTAAAAACTCATGACTTATGATTTTCCATATACGATCCCCTCATGAATAAGGAATCTTCATTCTCAGCCAGGAAAATAATCAAATTATATTACCACACTGATGTAAAAGTAAAATTTATTATTTTACATGAAGAAACTTTCAGATGCTATTAATTGTAATCTATATTTCCTCGTATATAGTTTGGCTTGTAGTTTCTACTATCTTTATCGCACATAACTAAATTTTTTTTTATTTTATCAATAATCAAAAATGAATACATTTGATTTCAGATTAATTTATGTAAATTATGATGATTATAATTAATTTAACATTTATTTCTTGTTTAATAAAATTTTTTTTTTTAACACTCTGGAAGATGTGTCAATGAATAGAAAATTGAATAAAAATGATCAGGTAGGTTATCACACTGCCGAGAAACTGCAGAGAATAAAAATACCGTTTGATATTGATTTAGAAAACTTTCATTAACCTCAATGTCTCATTCACTGGCTTCAATAAAAAGCACATGATTAAAAAAAAAATGTCTACGATTACGTTTTTTTTTTATAATATACTATTTTTTAACTATTAAAATAAATTAAAATAATAATAAATTATTTTAGTAATTTTTAAACATTAATTTATGCTGAAATTAATAGAAAAAATTTTTTTTTATAGTTATAAGAGTTAAAAATTTTCATATTTATCTATGAATGAGACATTTTATGATGAAAAATTTTGTTTTTTAAATTTCTTACAGACGATAGAAGCGAGCAATCTAATGAAAAAATTCCATAAACAGTAATTTCCACATTCCAATGCAATAATTTCTTGGAAAATTCAATCAACTATAAAAAAAAAAACAGCTATTAAAACAAATATCTTCAACCAAAAAAACCATATTTACCTGATTTTCAATCATTCTATTCCTCTTAAACTCCTCCAAAACAACATGAACATAATAAGCAGTTTTTTTCATCTACAAAAAAAAATAATTATCATCATTATCCACCTTATTAACCCTTAAAAAAACGCCTCTTTTACCAACCTCATAAGTCGTTCTACTAACCCTAGTAGTCAAAGCAACAAAATTAACGATCAAAACTAAAATCCATTCCCAACAAACGAAGTAAACGATGATTGCATCCGTTTGATTGCATGCCACGTAGGCTGAGAGGACGAAATACATAGAGGAAATGCAGGATGTGCCAAAGGAAATTGTGATAAAAAGCATGGGAAGTGAAAAAAAGTTAGAAATTTGATAACAAACTTTCGATAAACGACAATGAACATGTTGTAACCTAAGAATATCTAAACTAATATTTTTTTTCCACCCTAAAACCCTGTGACAATGAAATATATCTAATTGAAAATCACTAGAAATATTGCCTAGCTTTAAAATCGTTCGATTTAAAGCGTTAACTCGACGATAAATCAAATTTAACACGACTGTATATTGAATAATGACAAAACTGCTTAGAACACTGGGTATAACCCACATGATAAAGACGTAACTAGGATCGTAGCACATACCCAAGGTGAATTGACCGATGCCCAATGTTAAATTAACGATGATAATTGTGTTAAACTTGTTGTCACTTGATAAAATGTAGTCGTGACACTTCATCAAGATGTCATCGAGCATAATGAGCTCATTTGCGATTGTTATGATTAAATTTTGACGGATAATGTAGAGTATCCACGTGCAGATTAGTGTTGCGTTGATCATCACGGTAAATGGCTTATCAACAGACAATGCCAGGCGAAAAGTTGTTTCAGGTTCCAGAAGCATTTTGGGAATTGTTAGTCCATTGGAAATAATTGCGATTATTATGAGGAAAATTGTGTAGATTGTTGCTGATTGAGAGTAATAAAAATTTTGATTGTTTATGCATGGTTTTTTTCGATAAAATATAGATGGATTTATTGCACAAGGTACAAATCCCATGATTTTGAATAGATAGTGGTAAAAATATGATAAATATGGTTTTGTGAGGGTAGTCATGCTTGGTGAGAATGTGCGGATAAACTGGGGACGTATTTTACTTAGAGTAATTGATGATTGGAGTTGGATAATTGCTGGAAATATCAATCCATGTCAGATGGGTGATTACTTTATCGATAAATGTTGACGTGGACAGTTGTGATGTGTTATAATAAGATGAAAAATTTTATGGAATTATCGGGAAATAAAGTTTTTAATTATAAATTAGTGTTTTATATAATATGGTAGTCAGAAAATTTTTTTTTTCACCTCTATAGTAAGATATTTTAAATAAAAATAAATTAAATAGTCGAAAAAAATTTTTTTTATCAACTCGTAAAGCGTTCCATTTTAGTCGCCTTTGTAGGGCGTGAATATCTTCAACGCAAGATACTTTTATATGACTATTTTGTTCATAAAATATACAGTGTCAAGATGAATTCCTGTAATTACATATAAAAAATACATATATTGATATAAATTCGGAGCAGATGAGGTGTATATATATCATAACAGAGATGCCTGACACGAATAAATTTCTCTGTCGCTTGAAGATACGGAGAGAATAATTTTCACTGCATTTTATTTATTTATTTGTTCATTAATTTATTTTATTTATTGAATTATTTTTCATTTTATTTAATAATTCATTTTTTTAAATTTTATATATGTATTAATATTTACTTTAAATTACATTTTTTTTTATATACACATCGTAAAATATTTATTAATAAGTTGAAAAAAAAAGTTTTAAAAAAATTTCCAGGTACTTGGCGTTAATATTTATTGAATTATTTATAGTTTACAGGGCACAAAGCTTTTTACAGCTTTTTTCTCCGAGTATTTTTCTTCTTTTATGATCCATATTCTACTTCGGGAGGGTAATTAATGTTGATAATTACTATTTTTAATTTGTAACATGATGAAATAAATTTTTTTCTTTATGAAAAGGAAAACACCCTTGTTATAATTTTATTGAATAAAAAAAATGATGTAATAAATTTATCAAATTTAATATTTTTTTATTTCACTGTTTTTTTTTATTATTATTTCAGATATTTTTATTGAATACAGAATTGAATAAAAATAATAACATATGTCACGACACTCCCAAGGAACTGGATAAAACAGAAAAATTATTATCAGATAAATATATATTGGTTATTGATTAAATTTGACTGAAATATTAAAATCTCATCAAATCTCATCAATCGGACATGTTCCAACAGTTGAAAAAAAATTTTTTCAGCTTGATTATATCATGGAAGATATTTTATTTCAATGGAAATTCAACTAATCACTCACTTTTTGGACTGTTGGAACAGGTTAGATGGATATAGGACATTTACTAAGGTATACTTACGGACGATAAGAAGGAGCAGTCTAGTGGAAAAATTCCATAGACGGTAATTTCAACATTCCAGTGCAATATTTTCTTGGAAAATTCAACCAACTATAAAATACAAGTATATTAAAACACTATTTATACGAAAAAAAAAATTTTATCATAATAAAATTGTACATAATTTAGTTGAAAAATTTATCTACTTATTTTTTAAGAAGCGAAAAATAAAATTAATTCAAGGTAAAAAATTTACCTGAGTTTCAATTTGCCTATTTGATCCATACTGATCTAAAAGCAGGTGAATGTATTGCGCTGTCTTCTTCATCTACAATTTTACAAATATTATCAACATTGTATACAAAAAAATTTTGCTTTTTTAAATTAAAGGTCCTTAATAATGTCCTTAACAAAATTCCTCCAACTGATATATGATTTACAAACCTGATATGTGATTTCAGTGGCAGTAGTCGTCAAAGTAAGAAAATCGACAAACAGTAATAGCACCCAATTCCAACAGATTACATGCACGACGATAGCATCCCTCTGATTAGTCGCATTATAAGCAGAAAGCGTATAATAAACAGTAGCAACACACGACGCACTAAACGAAGTAGTAATAAGCAACATAGGAAGTGCATAAAAATCGGAAATTTGCAGACAAATCCTCGACAGAGCCGTGTGAACATGACGAAGTCTCAAAATATCCAACGCAAATGACTTCCTAACCGAATTAACTTTAACAAAAAACACTTCTAACTTTAATTCACCATTAATATCACCAATTTTCATCAGAGTTTTATTCAATCCAACGATTTTTCGATAAATAACGTCTAAAAAAATCGTGTACTGTACGATAACGAAGCAGCTAAAGGCACTGGGAATGACCCAGAGTAAAAAAAGACAGAGAGCAGGATTGAAAGACAATCCCAGAACAACATGACCAATATTAAGCACCAAATTAAACACAATAATCAAGTGGTACAATTTATTATCTTTTTGTGCGCAGTAATCTCGACACTTCAATAAAATATCGTCCAGTTGGATCAACTCATTGACGATTTTTATCAAAGTTTTTTGCCCGAAAATGTAAACCAACCATGTAGACACTATTGTAACATTCATCAGCACTGTAAAAGGCTTGTCAATTGACAATGCCCAGCCTAAAACATTCTTAGGTCCTAAATAAATGTGTGGAATGGCTAAAATGTTTAAAATAGTCACGATAGTAACGAGAAAAATGTTATATATCATTCCAAATTGAGAGTAATAACAATTTTGATTTTTTATAGAAGGTTTTTGATTGGTAAATAAAGATAGATTAATTGCACAGGGTAAAAATCCCATGATTTTAAATAATAAATGAGAAAAAAATGGTAAATAATCTCGTTTAACTGTTTTCATTATAATAAGGGATGATATTCTTGGTGGGAGTGGAATTAGTGAGTGATAAAAAGTGAAGGAAATATTTTATTTCATGTTGATAAATGTATTATCAATAATTGTGTTGACTTATTGAATTTTTTTCAGTGAGTTATATTTGATTTTATCGGTTGGAAAATTGGATTAAGAGGATTAAGTGGTGTATAAATATTTATAGTGACGTGAAAAATATTTAAATTAATGTGTGAATTATTTTTAAAAATAGTTTGTGGCTATAGAACTACGACAGCGTATTAGAATAAAGTATGTCACTCAATATTTCCTGTATGTCATGAATAATTACATTTTTATGGGTATTTATTTATTAATATTTTTAACATAAGTCGTATAATGTTGAAAAGGTGTAGAATTTTTTTTTTACAAACAAAATTTGAAGTTGATTCTAAATTTTTACGTATTTTAGATTTTTTTAAGTAGTATAACTCATATTTGGTCAGCCAAATATTAATGATAAGGGTAAGTAATTTTTTTAAACTGTTTTTGAGATATAAAAATAATTTTTTATAAATAAAAAATGCAGTTAATATTATATTTAGAACTATCTTTAAATTTTTTAAGTAGTATAATCAATATTTCGTCAGCCGGAAAGTATTTTTTGGTTTTAAAATATGATTTCGAGTTTTTTCGTTGTTTGGAGGGTAAAAAGTGATTCTTATTAATATAATTAAGAATTATTTAGGATAAAAAATGATTTTATTTATGAAATACACAGTTTTTTGTAATTATTTATATTATTTTAATTTTTGTAATTTTTGTGACTTTTTCAATTTTTCTCCGATAATTCGAGAAATACTTAAAGAATGGTTTTTATTGATTAAAATAGAATCATTTAATTTAATTATCGATTACAAAATTGAACTAAAATAATTAGATGTGTAACAATATTGCTAGCCACCTGAAAAATTCGAATATTTCAATCTTATTGATCTATTTTTCTTTATAATTTCTTCACATACATACAATGTGTAAAAGTGATGTATCCAGGGTAAATATACCGTACACATCCAGTGTTAAATTCTTCCGCTTTAGCTGCCAAGAAAATTCCACCAGCTGCAAAACGATTAATCCACTGTACTTACAAATAATGTTCACTTACAATTCATACTTTTACTTGAATTTTGATTTCCACATTTGGCGTTTGGCAACTGTCAAGTACTTGATGGACACAAAGGGCAGTTGCTCTCAGCTGTAAAAAAATTACTAATTAACAGTCATGCTGAAAAAAGAGCCGAGACCCCCCGAGTATTTTTTCCACGAAAGAATTTCACTTATTTCGAGTGGTTTTAAAGCACCTTCTTTATTAACAGTCATGCTGAAAAAAGAGCCGAGACCCCCCGAGTATTTTTTCCACGAAAGAATTTCACTTATTTCGAGTGGTTTTAAAGCACCTTCTTTGAGGTATATTGCCTCTTAGCGTTTGAAAAAAAACATTTTTCGACCTTGGCAATGTCTAAGGTATTTTGCCTCGAGGAAAATAAAGTCTAAAACCGTTTTGCTTTATCAGACAATCATTCAATATCTTTCTCAATGAATGATCCTTGGCAATGTCTAAGGTATTTTGCCTCGAGGAAAATAAAGTCTAAAACCGTTTTGCTTTATCAGACAATCATTCAATATCTTTCTCAATGAATGAGATTATTTATTTAAGCAGAAAATTACCAGTCAAATGTTTGCGCGCGTCAATGTTTGCGCTCAATATGGAATATATAAAAATACCCTTTACCTCATTGGTTGTCAGAGTTGCCACAGCAGTCAGCGCAATAAAATTTATCATGTGCATCAAAAGTCCCACCCAACAGATCACATTCATCGAGATCACAGAGGCTGCCGAGTTGCCTTGGACGTAGGACGCAAGTAAAAAATACAGCGTTGTAATATGAGATGCAGTGTAAACAACGATCATAAGTAGAGTTGGCAGTGCGTAAAAATCAGCAACAAGGTAGCAAATGTCACACAGTAGCGAGTGAGCCGAACGGAATGTTTGAATTCCAGAGACTGCAGAATTTTTAAACAATAATTTCTTGACAAAAAAAATATTCCCCGTCAATTCACTCAATTTAAAATTACTTAATCCAAGCAACATTCCGTTTAAACTCTTAATCCTACATCGAATCATGTCTAGAGCCACAGTATACTGTACTAGAAGCCAATTACTCATGATATACGGTATTAGCCAGGAGATATACAAAATATCCGGAGATATAATGATTCCTAAAATGAAATTATTGACAAACATAATCAAATTCAACGCGATAAGGATGTAAGAAGGCTTGGACATGAGTTTTAAAAGGTATCTATTATTTCTCATGAAAATTTCATCTACTTTAAATATTTTATTTCCAAAATTAACAACTTTTTTCCATCGAAAAACATAAATTAACCACGTTGCAATCATTAATACGAGTCTACATACAGAAAGACATTGGTCAATGACAGCTTCTTCACGTATTTTTCGATACATCTCATCGGGATATTCAAAAACGTATGGAATTAGGAGGCCAAAACCGATTAGTACAAGAACGATAATATAAAAAATATTGATAGGTGAGTAAAGAAGTTGAATATTAATTTTTTGCGCAGGATTATTCTTAGTTAATGATTGGAATATTTTTATTTGACACGGTGATAGACCCATAGTTTTGAAAATATATAGCACAAAGTAATATTGGTAGTGAGAATGACGTAACTTGGTTAAAAACATGCCGACTATGTGGAAAAATCAACAACTGCAGTCGTTGTAACGAGAAATAACGATATTATCTGTGTTTTAGTTGATTGATGAAGTGTTATTAATTTATTTGTATATGTTTGAATGATTGCAAGGAAAGCTAATGGAATGAACTATATTTCATTTAACATTGTTTATTCTATAAATAATTGCATTTAATCAATATTTCTAGTGTATATACAATTATTATTTATTTTTATGATTGAGTTATCGATTACAAAATTGAATTAAAATGATAAGATATCCACAAATATTACTGGCAACCTGAAAAATAGTTAAATTAATATTTAAATTATTTTTAATAATTAGTATTTGTTATTATACAACGTGTAAAAGTGATGTGTCCAAGGTGAATATGCCAAAAATATCGAGTTTGAAATTTTTCCTGCTTAGTTGCAAAGAAAATTCGATGAACTGTAACAAATTAAAGATAATTTATAAATAAAAAAAAGGTAAAAAAATATTAATTCAAACAGTTTTTTATTTAAAAACTGCCTTTTGTTCTAAATAATACTCTATGCAAGTTGATATGAACTTACTTGAGCTTTAATTTCGTCACTCATTTGGCAGCTATCAAGAATTCCATGAACGCAAAGAGCCGTAGCTTTGAGCTGCGAAAAAACCCAAAATTACTCTGCGCAAAACGGCGATTAATGCAATAAATTACCTCCTTGGTTGTCAGAGTTGCTACGGCAGTCAATGCGATAAAATTTACCATGCGAACAAACAATCCTATCCAACAGATCAAATTTATCGCAACTGTATCAAGTAGTGGCGGAGTGCCTTGGATGTACGACTCAAGTAAAAAGTACAACGTTGTAATATGCGATGCAGCGTAAACAATGATCATGAAGAGGAGTGGCAGAGCATAAAAATCAGTAACAACGTAGCAAATGTCACACAGTATCGAGTGAACCACGCGAAATCTTTGAATTTCATAGACTGCAACACTTTTGAACAGTGACCTCTTGAAGAAAAATATTTCTCCCGTTTTAAAATTATTCAATCCAAGCAACACTCGGTTTAAACCTTCAATCCTACACCGGATCATGTCCAGAGCGAAAGTATACTGTACTAGAATCCAATTACTCATGGTATATGATATTAACCAGCAAATATTTAAAAAATCCAGATTCATAGACGCGTCTAGAACGAAATTAGTGACAAACGTGATCAAATTCAACGCGATAAGTATGTAAGATGAATTGGAGGCAATTTTTGGAAAATATCCATTGATTTTTATCAACATTGTATCGATTTTAAATATATTATTTCCAAATTTAATTATTTTTTTCCATCGAAAAAGATAAATCAACCAGGTTCCGATCATTATTAAAATTCGAAATAAACTGAGTAATTGTTCAATGATAGATGCTAAGCCGATATTTCGAAAGGTATTACGACAAAATTCGATAATGAAAAGAATTAGAAGGATAAAACAGCTGATTATCAAAAAAATTATATAAAAAGCATCGATTGGTGAATAAAAAAGTTGGATATTAATTTTTTGAGTCGTTTTTGTAGTTGGATATTGAGATATTTTTTTAATTTGACACGGTGTTAGACCAATAGCTCTAAATATGTAGATTACAATGTAATGCAAAATGTGAGAATGAAGTAACTTGGTTATAGGCATGTTGACTTTTTAGAAAAATAAACTGCACTAGTTTATGAAAGAAAATAACGTTAACTGTTTTATTTGATTGATGATAAGTGATAAATTTTATTTCTCGATTGAGATAATGATAACTTCTGTTATCTTGTACGTCAAATAATGTATAATGGATTTTGTTAATGAAACGTTTTTTTTTTATTCATTTTTTAAAAAATTGCAGCTTGCCTAACTAATTGAGCAAATATTTAGATTTTTGTATTTTTAAATGAATGCAATGCGTAAAGCGAATATAACTAATATCGCATTAATTGGTGATGATATTGTGGTCTATAGGACTAGGTGTTCACTCGCGAAGCCCGAGGGCGTGGGTTCTCGAGACCCGGGTGTAGTATTTTTTTTTTTTGGTAAAATGATTTTTTTTAATTACAATTGTTTTTTGTAATACATTTTTCAAATAAAATCCAACTTCAGTACCTGTGGCGCGATCTTGCAGAATTTTTTTTGTCTACTCGAATGAATTTTTTTTAAATTTATTTATAAAATGTCTTTGAAAATCGTAAAAAATTATAAGCATTAAGACTTGTAAAAATATAAAAAAAAAAACTTAAAAGAAACTGAACCGACCGGTAAAGCAGTCCTCGGTTGCATTTGTTTATAACTTTTTCAACCCCTTTTCTGTATCTTCGCCCCTAATCATCGGATGACCTTGAAACTCGGCATGAACGTTGGGTACCCTGACCAGGTAATACCATCTGAGTTTCAGCCAAATCCATAAATAAACAACGAAGCAGCAGCCGAATAAACATTGCAAAAATTGTTTATTTGCAAATATCTCGAGAACGGTTGGAGCTACAGCATTTTTGAGGGCATTTTTGGCAGGGTTGAGCCATCGCCTCAGGGATGTCGGTAACTTTTTATCTTTCCATAGAGCCATCGTCCGCCCCCCTATTGTTGTAAACAATGGTTGAGCCATCGCCTCAGGGATGTCGGTAACTTTTTATCTTTCCATAGAGCCATCGTCCGCCCCCCTATTGTTGTAAACAAAAAAGTTAGTTACAGAGCCCTATAGGGGGTCGGTAATTTCGGCCCATTTTTTCGTCGAAAAACGGGCAGTTTTTCGATGGAAAATTTTCCTGACCTTGAATAAACTTTTTTTCTCGACACGAATTTTTATTTTTTTTAATTATTTATAAAATTATTC
>MVJL01000879.1:0-46206 GCA_002156465.1 Macrocentrus cingulum | reverse complement strand
CCCCCCTCCTCCCGCCCAACTCGAAGAATTATTAGAAAATTTTCACATTTCAATCAAAATTAAAATAAGGCAAAATGTTTAAAAAACAATTTTTTATTATTAAAAAAATATGGAGAATTAAATTCTCACGTTTACTGATGAAAAAAAAAAAATTAATTTTTCATTTTTCTCACAATACTTGCTAGAAAATGTTGAAAAATAAATACATATTTAAAATGGTGAAAAAATACTTTTCCGAAAAATGTTTTAAAATCGACAAATGAGAAATATCTCTCTCCCACCCTCTGCTCAAAGAATTTTAATTCATTATATCTTAGTATTTGGGATTTAGCAGATTTTGATGGAATCAAAATTTCAAAAATAAAGCATAACTTATAAATTTGGCAACTATAAAAAAATATGAAAATTACATTGAATGTTTATTATTAAAAAAAAATATGAAAAATTGATGTTTTCCAAGTACTTTTATTCAAAATAATAAACTAGCTAAATAATGTTAAAAAATAAAAGTATCAAAAAAAAAAAAATTCTTTTCCCAAGTTGAGGCTATTAAAAAAACTTTTTTTTGCATCGTTTTATTATTTAAATCATCTCTAGTATGATAAAAATAAAAAATATTGATAATTAAAACTAAAATTAATATTTTAAATTAATTATAACTACAAATATTGAAGAATAAAAATTTTTTAATTACAAAAATATAGTATATTTTGTGGCAAGTGCGTAAATGCGGCAATTTTTTGACAGCGTGCAAGTTTGTCCTTGCGAATATAGTCCTGGATCGAGACAAACTGCACGCTAACGAAATTGCCGCCATTGCGCACGTGCCACACACAATTTTTTTGTAACAAATGCCAAAAATGCTCTTTTTTTCGCACTGGTGCCGCCATTAGGTGGCCTAATTTTTTCACAGCTGAAATTAGTGCCTAAAAAAATCCGCAGGATCCGTGCGTAAAAACGCACTTTAGGCACGCATGTCAGCAGTGAAAAAATCGGTCACTTTACGGCGGCTCAAGAGTGAAAAAAAACGAGCTTTAGAGACATGTGTTACAAAAAATATATTATACTGTATCAATGGCGTGAGTGTCGAAGGGGTGTCGCGGTTATAAAGCATCAGGGTCGTGCCTTTCAAATATTCTGAGGTTAATTCGGCGATAAAATTCTTTGCTTGTGCGCAAAACGAGCGATCGATGTAAGTATGTGACGCCTCGAGTGTCACAGAGTAAGAGAGGCGTTTCATTTTCATTCATCGTCGGTATACGTTCATTCATCAGTCCTACGGCAGTGTGTGTATGCGTGTTATATACGACAGGCGCCACACGCTCGATGCCTTTGCACCGGCGGTGGGATCGCCCGTCGGAATCTCGGCGCCAGTGTGCTGAACCACGGCTTCTCGTTCGGCAGGGTTTTATACCACACACTACTACTTCTGGCGCGCATATAACTGAACGATTCGATGCGTATCTCTCTCTGAGAGTCGCGTCCTCGATTTTACTTTCCACTCTCGCCCAGGCCCGTGAATATTTTATCCCTTTGCTGCTCCTCTCGCATATTATACACATCGGTGAGACCGTTTCGTTCTCAATGCCTGAAAACAAGAAAAAAATTGAATTTATAAAATAACTCTTGAATTTTTTTACATCATATGATAAAATCACATTTTTTAAACACGTCCAATAATTACAATATTTATTCTAACACATTGATTAATATTTTTATATACATTTTAATCGTATATTTATTTTCGTAAAATTGTTTTTTAAATTTTGTTAATCCGAAAGTGAATTAAATAATTTCTCAAGTTTTTTCTGGCAGCATTGGCACTCTATCTTTTAAAATTGGTCGTTCCAACTGAAGGAAATAAGAAATTTTTATAAATATTTTTAAAAACTGATAAAATTCATTGAATTTTATGATTAAAATATTTCAGCATAGATTTGAATATTTATGGGAACTTGAATAATTTTTTTTTTTTTGAGAATATATAGGTGGATATATCGTGAATTTTCTTTATTATTAATCAAGAAAAAAACAGACTTTTTTGCAATTATTATTATAAATTTTTGTACATCGAAGATTATTATGCTTGGTATAACTATAAAATTTAATGGTATATATATATATTACAGAATTTGCGTAGAAAGAATTATTAAATTGAGATTATTAGTACAAAACACTCGTTAGCACTTCTTATGATGATTTTTCATAAATTTTGCAGATACTAGATTCACGTAGAAAGGGGACAATATAACATTTATTAAATTTTGATTAGTAAAAGTAAAAGGCATAATTTAAAACTAATGTACAAATTTTTATGGATTTTTGATTAGTTTACCCTCACGCCAGTAAACTTCTATTTTTAATGTATAATTTTAAAACCGAAATGACCTTAATTATGAGATTACAAACATAAAAAAATTAATATAAAAAAAAATAACTTGGCTATATGCTTCGAATTAGTTAATTACTTTGGCTTAAAAAATAGAATATAATAATTTTATTATAAATATCATATATTTCATCATTAAAAATTCAATATTCTATATATAAAAAGTATAAAAACCTCTTTAAATACAAATAAATTAAGTTTTCTATAATATTTTATAGAATTTTTTTTTTTAATTTTTTAATTAAAATGTTAATTTAACGTCACTAGGTGAAATTTCCGATTGAAATAAATAGAAAGGAGAGCCAACAATAACATTAATTCTTTGTGAGTGTAGTGAATTAAACGGAAATGAAGTATTTAAACCCACAGGTATTTCTTGATCGAACGTGTATATAAGGCGTCCTCTCTTGCGTCCCACTCGTGCCGACGGATTAACCGATATGTCGCCGATAAAACCGGCGCACATCCAACCAATTTTAATTATCGTGCCGAGCGCTAATCTCGATGAAACATAATTTAACGTCATAAGATGCAAATCAACTTGGGAATCGTAGGTGTGCTGAGAAAAACTTATTTATGTGCAATGTATATATATAGTACGTGGGATATACAGATGTAATTCAGGTCAGATGGAGAAATTATATGGAAAAATTCAATGCAATACCATATAGTCTATGGCAAGTCACATAAATTAACATATTTCGAATTTGCTAATTAATGAGATGAATTTATTGCATTGATTTTCTTATTTATATCTTGTTTTCAGATTCTTTCGTGATGATAAAGATCAATGTTAGTCACTAAATGATGAAAAAACGCGTGTTTATCTGAAAAAAGTGGTAATTTTCATGATTTTAGGTTTTTTTAATTTACTGTAATGAGAAAAGTAAAATTTTAGACATTAATATTTCATGAAAAAAACTAACCTTTTGATACATCACATCTTTAATCTTATTTCTAGTTTTTTTCTTCATGAAATATTTCTTTAATTTTTTATTGACATCGTTGAAAAAAAATGGTAGAGTAGTTTATATGAGTATAGTCAGTGTGTGTACATGCAAATAATATTGGCTGTTACTACTGCCAATGAATCTACTTCCTTTTTTATAAGAAAAAAATTATACGGATATTTTTGTACGATATTTGAAGAATGTTAGGAATTTTTAATTTATTATTCAATAAATTATGTTATTAAATTCATTAATTAATTTAAAGGTTGTTTTAAGGGTCGTTTTTGCGAACATCGGTGACCTCATAAACCTCAAACGCATCGGATTTAATGATAAATAATTATGCAACTTAGCGATAATATTTTTTTTAAATTTAGTTTACAGTCTTAAAAGCTCTCGAAAAAATCTGCAACCCCTTGGTGCCATTTTAAAGACTATTACACACCCTCCAAATTTGAAATTTAAAGGAAATTATTATGAAATATAGTGTTAACTGTTTTTCTTCGTGATGAAATTTTTTTTATAGTTGTATTAGAGTCTAAAAAGCCCCTAAAACAATTTCCATCCCTCTAGGATTGTTAAAAGAGCATCGGCCACCCCTTATCTTCAAATTCATGAAATTTAGCGAAAAATAATCATAAAATTTATCATTTAAAGCTTTTCTCCACTACGATATTTTCTCAAAAGTCAGTTTAGAGTCTAAAAAACCCCCAAAAAAATCTCCAACCCCATAGCATCATTTTAAAGACCATCAGCCTCCCCTTGAACCTCAAACTCATCAAATCCAATCATAAATAATTATGCAACTTCATATTAAATGCTCTGCTTAGTGATGAAATTTTTTGCAAAAAATTGCAACCCCCGTCGTTTAAACGACCATCATCAGTTATACTCTCTAAAAATAAAATTCATCGAATTTGTCAATTAAATACTTTTTTCCCGTTTAAAAAATACCGAAAAATTTTTTTAACACCTTGAAGTCGTTTTAAAAATTACAAACAATGCTTATACAATTAAAAAAAAACATTCATGACAAAAGGATGGAGAGTTTATAAATAATAAAATAAAAAACAATTCTCAAGAATCAATCATATAAATATGCGGTAAAAAAAAAGTGTGTACTTGAGCCAATGGAATTAATGAACTCCTCCCACTCTTATCATTTATCAAGTGCGCCAAAGATAGTATAAAATTGCGTCGTATCACGCACACTGGCGATTCCCTCGTGAAAACGGGGGCGGCACTCAGCCGGCTATACGCATTAGCAGAGGCGCGGACAATAATTAAGTCGTACCTATATGCACAATGATTAATCACTCCCCGGAGACGCGAACCTCAGCATCAGAGCGGGTCGTGCCTCTAACAGTCAGGCTATATGTAGACCTACTTTGGCGAGGATTAACATGAGACCAAAACGGGTCTATATTATATGTACGTGGTTATACTGTGGCGGTTTTGGTCGCGGTCGACCATCGTCGGTTTAATATCCTCGGGGGGACAAAGAATTCGCACGTTGCTTGATTTATGGTCAACACTGGTTTACAGTGTCACGCCCGGCACTTCTCTGCTAAGTCCTGGATATGAAGTTTCTTGGAAGACACACGTGAGATACCGCGGCCAGAGAGAATGCTATATGTCACAACGTCATATACGTGCGGGGTATAAGGAGATGAAAGCTTTTATCTATACTGTAGTGAACAGGTTACGCCATACGGTGGCGCAAGGGGATGAGAAAAATATCCAACTAAGTGTTATATTCGCGAAAAAACATGCTTTTCTTCACATATGTGCTCATATTTTATACATGTATGTGCACATATGTGTATTTCTATGTGTCTTTGAATATTTTTCTGTGCCAAAAAGATATCCGACTGTTTTTATATTCAGTAGAAAAGTTTTATTATACTAATAGAGTTTAAAAATCTCATTTTTCTATTAATCCTAATGATTTCATCGTTGAAAAAAAAAATTTTTTAAGCAGTTAAATATTAGTAATTTAAAAATAAATTTTATTGCTGATATAAATGACGTTTTTGAGGTAAAATATTTGATTCAAAAATTTTTTAAACATTTTTTCGTATAATGTTGCATTTTAGTAAAATATATACTACGAAAATTTTGATGAAACAAGAAACGTTACTTTTCAATAAATTCAAATAGGGCTTTTTTCCATCAAAAGGATTTATTTCTTCGTTCAATTCCATCCCTAAAATAATTTTAAAAAAAGTAATAATAACAAATATCTATTTTAACCCTTCGAGTACACACTGGGTCATCTGGACCCATACATACTGACTTTGATCGAATGTAACACTCAACTATTTGAGAAAATGATAAGACTATTGATTGACGGAGATAATTTAAACTATCGACTGTAAATTTCGACAATTGTTGTAGCGTGATGAGTTATCAGATTTGTTTGACAAAAGATTGAAGTCACAGCTGATTTTCAACGCCGTAGAAATCGCGTCTATTAGCAGGTAAAATAAATACTCTCGATTGAGATAAATTAGATGACTAATTTTTTTATTTATTAAATGTATTTCAAGAGAAATCAAGTAAATTTTCATCAAGAAATGTTAGAAATCTAAAAAATTGCAATTTTTTGATAAAATTCGATTGTTTGAATAAATATTTTCATCGTGAATTTTTTTTTTTTTGTTGTGTTAAAGATTTTAATAACCTCTTTAATATTGATGAACTATTTAAACACAATTTTAAGTATATCTTTTAATTTTTTCAAACCAATTGGTTGAGTAGTTGTAGAGTTCTATACGCGATTCGCTAAAGTGAAGAGTCAAATTGACCCAAAGTGTAGGAGATGTCAAAATAAATAGGTGTATACTCAAAGGGTTAAAATTTCAGTTAAAAATGTATATATTATTTGATAAAACGATATTTTAAATAAACTACAAAGACAAGTTTACACACTTTTCACGGTGTATGCATTTAAATTTCCGCCATTCTGTTTTATTATGTTAAAGAATGTATGCGAAGAAACATGAATATAGATGTAGTTGCAGTTCTATGGCATTTTGCATGGAAGTTGAGAAGACATGCAGTCTGCAAGTTCAAGTCTCTCATTCCATTCAAAGGCAAACTTGTCTAGTTCACTGAGAAATTGCCAACATCTGTGATTCTCTAACAAACGCGCATGACTACGTGCTTGTAGGCACATCAAGTTACAGTGCGACTACTGTGTCGTATAAATTGCGTCCGGTTAGTAAAATAATTTTAATAAATTCGTCACATGAGGGCTAAGAAAATTTATTATTTATTTATTTACATTTTTTTCTTCATTTCCAAGAAGTCATTATACAAACTGAGCAGCGTGGTTCTTGTGAGTCATTCGCGATTGACAAAACTGGTTTCTGTCCTTAATGTCTACGGCAATCATCCGCGATAAAGAGTCACTCGACGTTTAGCGTTCCTTAATAACCCGCCTCTGTGTGGGCATTCGTAGAGTACACAATGACTTATTCGTCGCGAGATTATCCTGATTTGCAAGTTGTGTAATGTCTACAACGAAAAAAAAACAACATGTATAACACGCACATGAGTTGTATTTGCGTATTGAGTTTTATTCGATGCATACAGATGTATTTATTTGTTTGTTTTTCAAACTGCCGGTTTACGATGAAGTCATCGACTTCGAAATATTAAGTGTCTGGCTAGACTTCCTGCTTTGGAGGAGTCCATTAGTAATATATCTGTTAAAAATTTTTTTTATTCGTTAATAGAACACGTAAAGTGATATATTACACGATTTTTATTATTCGATAATAGCTGATAAATGAAAGTGTAAATTTTTTGTAAAATTCTCATACGAAAAACTAAATTGATCATTTTTTTTTATTTTGGTTTACAGTATGGGAATTAACATTTGATGATTGAAGACAAGCAATTAGTTGGATACCGAGAAAAAAATCTAACAATGCATGCGAAAAATCGAAACAGACTTTTAGTTGGATATTTTCTACTTATTGCACGTCTAATATATATTAAGACGTCTGTACTGACGAAAAACCCGGGAAGAATTGACATTTTTCGTGGGAAAGTCCGATGAACTTGGCTTTATCGATAATTGTTCTAATATCTCTGACGTGTACTGATAAGATAGCAGGCAGGGAAAAATCATACTTTCAAAAACGTCGCCAGTTCTTTCCGAACTTTTTTTTTTATAGAGGTTGTGGATATGTGTCAAAGTTTGTAAAAAATTTCTTAAACATTGTTATTTGTTGTAATTAATTACTAATTATTTCATCAGTTATACATGAATTTAATATCTGCCTAATTATTTAATGAAACTTACGTTATTTCCGATGAAAATCTATTTTTTCGTCTTTTTCAATGCAAACAGCATCTTTTTGCGTATAATTTTACATAAATATCACACAAAAATATATTTTTTGTAACACATGCCTCTAAAGCTCGATTTTTTTTCACTCTTGAGCCGCCGTAAAGTGACCGATTTTTTCACCGCTGACATGCGTGCTTAAAGTGCGTTTTCACGCACTAGTGCGTAAAGTAGCTCCTTTACGCACGGATCCTGCGGATTTTTTAGGCACTAATGTCAGCTGTGAAAAAATTAGGCAACTTAATGGCGGCACCAGAGCGAAAAAAAGAGCATTTTCGGCATTTGTTACAAAAAAAATAGTGTGTGGCACGTGCGCATGGCGGCAATTTCGCTAACGTGCAGTTTTTCTCGATCCAGGACTATATTCGCAAGGACTCGTTTGATTGTAACACTCGCCTTTGGCTCGCGTGTACAACCCCCAAACTCGTCCTGCGAATGTAGTCCTGGCTCGTGACAAACTTGCACGCTGTCAAAAAATTACCGCATTTACGCTACACAAAATACTATTTAACGTTTTATGCGAAAAATTAGTAAATTGACAATATACACTTAGAAATTTTTCAACATCCTCATTTAATTGTTTTTCCATCATTGTAATTAAAATTAATATCTCATTAAAAAATTAAACCACATAAATTTAATCCGCAACTAAACGTCAAAAATATAACAAATATTCAAATTTCAACAAAATATATAATCAAAAACTCCCCCATTAATTTTCACGTCAAACAAATTATTATATCGCCTGCCTAAAAAACTCAGTAAACACCAATATCTACAAGAAATACTTTCTAAACTTATAATAACCTTTCATCTAAAATTTCTCCTATACCAAAACTACTCACAGAAAATTTTAATATCCTCCAACGAAGCGCAACTTTATCAACTATGAGAGAAAAAAAAATGGCAAGAAAACGTATAGGGCAATTATTAACAACTTCCCGCGAGGCTAGTCGACTAATCTCAGACAGCTCTGAAATTTGCGTATAATATCAACGTTCAACATATACCCGTATATAGATCATCGGTGCAATTACCTTGGATTATTAACCACCCATGTAGATAATAGCTAGCAATATGATGCACTTAATGATACGCAATATGACATGTATAACTCAAGTGAATATAACAAACAAGAGCGTGACAACGCGTAGATCTCTTCAACTCCACCCATTATTCGAGTAATAAAAATCTTGCCATAAACAATCAAACAACAGTCGTAACTTGAATATAATTACACAGCCACATACATAAGATAAACTATATGCTTAAAGATTGAAAAGCACAGTGCGATAATTTAAATGGCATTTAATTTAGCTGCGGATAATGTTGCAAATAAATTAGCGGTAGACAATAGCTTGCCAGGGCTATTGTAGAAACTGATCTAATGTTTGTGATACAGAATATAGTATATAAATGTCTGCGTATAGCGTTTATTATATGAAGAAGGAAGCAGATGCACAATTGAGATTAAAACTTCTTGTAATATGTCTTCATGTAGAGGTTATTAAACAAACGTGGAGCTATTTACTATCTTTATTGCCCCAATCTGCATGTCTGCCACACGCCTGTCACTGCCATTGATATACGACTTTTCCGCGAGTTTGCGTTACACTATATACACATACACTCTCTCTCTCTCTCTCTAGAGACGACATAATTGTTTTTCGCTTTGGTCGCTCGTCGTGTCCTCTCTGCTTCCCTTGCACAAAATTAATTTCTCTCGTCGTCGCCAATTGAAAATGCTCTCGATACTTTGCGCCAGAGTGCTTGTTTCACGTTGCGGATTGTGTGTGATTAAAGCCAATGGTCATACAATAAATCGTCATGCGCGAATAAGCGATTGCAGGCGAGATAGCACGAGACGATCGGCTTTAAATGAAGATACATCGATCGAAACGGGAAGCATATATAATATTCCAATGCATAAAAGGTTCACGAGAGTTGTGATAAATTTAATTAATTAAGAAAAATATATTTTTTAAAAATCTATGCATATATTAATAAAATAAATCTATAATGAATATTTTATGTCGTGGATTTTCGTTGGTATTGATTTTTTTTTGTCGAATTATTAGGCAAGAATATTTTGAAGGTAGATTTTAGATATGATAATGATTTTTTTGCCTTTGCGAATTTTTTATGTTCGCGAGTTTTTAGTGTGGAGCTGGTGGTGGTCGCGCGTGTGACTTTGGTTTCACGCGGAAGTCTTTGGCGATGACGACGTCGACATCGCCGCGGGAGAGCCGCGCTCACACGCAGTAAATGCCGCGTCGAATCTGCACTCATGCCTTTCACAGCGAGAGATCTCTAGCACGATTCGATCGCCCGCGATTGCGCGGTGAGATATCACTCGATCGAACACGATCGACGATCGGTATCTCGCCGAGTGTCACTGTGACAGTGTGTGGTAGACTCTCACGATTTTCAGTTCCGCAAAATATATGCATTCATGCACATAACCATAAATAAGTTATGTGCTGGATCTAATTTATTTAAGTCCGGTAGGCATTTATATATTGTGGATAAAAATAGCACGACATATACGCAGTTTATTCATTTTTATTTGCGTTTTATATTCATATAGTCAATGATGAAAAAATATCTAATATAGCTTTATACGTTGAAACAATTTTTATATCCTGCTTAATTAATGGAGAAAAAAAATTTTTTATATTTTTTTTTTTCTGCTTTAATCACGGTGTTTTGAAGAAAAATTGTATACCGCTATGTGTAGTAGGGTAGGCCAAAAAAAAAAAGATTATTTTTATTTTTGTTATCGTATAGTAAAAAATTCGATTTTATCATGTTTTAAGATCTTTCTTAAAAAATCAGCTCAATACAAGCATTTTTAATTAAACAATTTTTCTTTCTGCAAAACTTTTAAAATGGACTACAATCTCGTTAAAATAAAAAACAAAAATTACATAATATAGTTTTACCATTCCTTATAAAATACTATTTTACTGTTGTCAAATTTCTGTAGAAGCTCACTAGACAGCACAAAATTAAACAGATAATTAAATAATACAAATAGTTCGAATGAAATTTGATTGCAATTAGAAAAAAATCCAATAGGAGTTAGCGAAATAGAAGAAAAAAAATTTTTACTAGTTTTTTCCAGGTACCCCATATTTTAGAAATAAATTCTAAAAATTTCCTAACACAAAGGGGTTGTATTTAATTTATATCAGTATTACAATTTCCCAGAGAAGCGACAAAACTATACTGTAGACTTTATTAAAGTCCATCGTGATGACTATGACGAATGGATAGGGTTGCGTTTTTTGGATCGTTTGTCAAACGTGTCGACGAGCAATAAATCGTTTGGAGTATGGTCTCGTGTGAAGCTTCGAAATTGCCAGGTCGCGAACAAAGGCTGCCACAAGTATATAGATGCACTCTATATATACGGGAGTATATATAAAAATAAACCCGCCACGTATTCCAGCGTGACAAAAAAAATAAACGAGCATTAGAATATGATAAATGTCAAAAAAGCTATCACGGCGTTTCACTCCATTCAACAATGAATCGGAGATAAATTCCGCCTGATAAACCACGCGGTGCTTGAGAAGATATATGCTCTTGGATTAGACATGGGCAGCTATAGTAATCTAAGAGTTTATCAGGCAACAATTCAACTGCTGCCAAACTGTCAGCAGTTGAAGCGCAGGTTGGTGCGTGTGTGGGGAAAATTGAAAGGAAATCACCACACATCATCAGTTGTCTGTACATAATCACAATTCTCCAGCTTTGACCATCAACAGTCATGATCTCCCAACAAGTGTACAGATCAATCAACCGCGCGATTGATCATTTATCGCGGTTTGTAATTGAATATTAAATCGTTGAATAAACTGAATTAACCCAATAATGTTTTATCGGATACAGTTAATTTCTCTGATAATTTCCCATATATCATCATTTCAAGCATACATATATCCGCTTATAAACGACAGGCTGCATTATATCGCATGAAACAAATACTATGATTTATACTAATTTTGCAATTTTTATTTATTACCATTTTTATCTATAGAAATATGACAAAATAGTTAACTAAAAATTATTCAACGATTTCTAATGTGCTTATCTGAGATATTGAAAAAAAAAAGTTTATTTACTTTCTGAAATGTCAGATATATTTAGAAATTATCGATATCTTTTGTAGTAAAATCGATAAACGACAGTTCTTAATTGACTCTTTGTCAGAGCAAATCATAGTAAAGCACACCTGTTTTAGTTAGTTTTTTAAAAGTTTATAATTTTTTTTTTAAATATAATAAATCAAAGTTAATGTCGGAAAAATGCAATTATATACAGGCAGTGTACATGCGGCAGTTTTCGTTCAGAATTAAAAAAATACATCGAGTTTTATACTAGTTTTAAATAGTAAACAGCCTCACTGATAGATAAATAGATTATATGATCAATTTCGAGTGTTTTTATAAAGAATTGCAGCCGGAATCCGGTCTAGGTAAAAAAAAAATCGTAAAGAATAACGAAAAATCATTAATTATACTAAATAAAAAATAGTAGGGCCTATAAAATTTATTTAAAATGAAAATTTAAGTGTCGTTGATAGAAAAAAATACATTTACAGTAATTGAATCAAAATTCATCAAGTACCATGCCAATTTAAGTAGAAATATTAGCAAAAACTAGGACTAGGCTAAAATCACTCTAGAATTACTGAAATGAAAGGTAATAATTTTAAAAATTATGTACGCTGTTTTCTTAATGATTTAAACAATTCAAAAAATTTATTTTTAGATCTGGCAATAAGATGGAATCGATTGGTGGTGGCTAGTCTGTTGGGTGTGGACATATAATTAGTAATGAGGGTCGTTGAGCAGCAGGAGAATTTTAACGAGTATTTCCGTGCATTGTGCGTACTCTCAGTGGGACAATGGCACATTGAGCGGAACATTTGCGTGAATTAAATGGGCAATAAGTGCAGAGAGTGTATCCAGTAGGATTTTTGTTGTTTTTATTTATTTTTTTGGGCGCAAATGAAACATTAAAAGAGGGTTTAGTGTTTAAAAAGCTTTAAAAGACAGTTGAGCTTTTAAAAGTACTTTTTGTACAATTATTAACAAATGTTTTTATTAATTAAATTAAAAAAAAAATGTTTATTTAGAATTTAATAGGTTTTTAATGGTTTAGGTAATTATAGAAATTAATGACGTGTATTTTGTCGTGTATTCTCACGGATAATTTGATGTTTTGAATATTGGAAAGCGTTTGGAAATTCACTATAGGTCAAATATCGATTTTACGAGCCACGTTACAATAAATGATGTGAAACGACGAGTCACGAGGGATGGACTGAAAAAGCGTTATTACTGAAAACCATTGATTTATTTGATCATCGAAGATTTTTCCACTTGAAATATTTCACTCGCTGTGAATTGTAGTAAAAATGGCCGTGTTATCGCCGGAAGTCTCACTTTTTAAATGTCCTCCTCTTTTCCCTCACTCGCTCGCACATTTTTTTCCTGCAATCGCTGATTTTTTTGGAGCTTCTCCAGCGGAGATTTATGTTCGGCCAACATGATGGCATATCCAGGAAGGTGCCGGACAAGGGGCGGTACTGAGAGGAAAAAGAAACCGATATTTAGGTGGATGTTGGATTAGTTTATGAAGCATTGAGAAAGAGAAATAAAAATCTTTGATGTAAAAAAAAAAAAAACGCGTTAAAAAACTTTTTTTATACACACGAATAACAAAAACTCTAAAATTTTAACATAAATTTTTCTTAAAATTTTCTTCAGCTACATTTTTAACCACTCGTAAAAAATTAAATTTGATCAAAGGAGATTAAAAGCCTGAGATCAACTTTGATCAAAATTTTGGTATGATCAAATTAGATCTCATTAGATGTGTGGAGATGTAATAAATATATATTTTAGTCAATAACCTAAATATTATATGAAAATATTATTTTTTACGTGTTGCATCATGTGAAAAATAATCGACTTGATGAAAAAAAAATTGAATATCGAATTTACGAAATAACTTTCGGAACTCCGCGGTCACCCATCCAAGTACGGAATCTCCTCGTGTGTGCTCAACTTCATTGATCTGTTGCTTGACGTTGAGACTGCTCGACCATCATTTTGATTTGTATGTCTGATGATAGTTGACACATACATTTGGAATAAATTTTGAAAGAGAAGTTGGTAAAATATCTGACTATGCTTTAAAAAAACCATTAATAACCACACGATTGTTGATGGTTTTATTATTCCTATTATTATTATAAATTATTAATACACACTGAGATCTTATTACATCTCTGGTGATCAGCAGAGATCTTGCCGGATCTTCTCTCTCGTAGATTCTAAAATATTGAATCGTTCATAGATTTCATTACATCTACTGAGATCTACTTGCATGAATGTAGATATCACGTGTTACATCAACTTAGATCTCCGTATACATGTAATGAAATGAACTGAGAAAGAAAAATTCCCAAAATTTCGATCTCAATAGATCAAATTTGATTTATTTCTATCCCACTTGATACAAATCATCGATTTTCTAAATACCCAAAATTTTTTTATTCAACTTTTAATTTTTTTTTATCACTAAAACCATATTTATCAAGATATTACACCACAAAGCATTTTTCCCAGCAAAAAATATTTATGTGTCTTATTAAATAATACCGACAGTCGACAAAATCGACTAAACTAACAATAAAAATTTTTTCAACTTTCCAGGTATGTACAGCCGGCAGAGACGGTCGACAGACGAGTCCGAGCACAAAATTGTATATCCAAGGAAAGTAACGAACGAGGGAATTTTAATAAGTCACGATGTGACGCATTACCACGACGGCGACGAGGATCAGATGCTGCACTTGCAAGTGGCAGTGGCAGGATCGGAGTACCACCTAGAGCTGAAGCCAGTAGTGAACTTTGTAAGCCCGGCGACGGTGGTTGAGCGATGGTCGTTGACTTCGAGGACTCACGAGCAACTGGGCACGAGCAATTGCTATTATCAAGGCAGCGTTCGGGGCGATCCAATGTCCTACGTGTCGATATCAACGTGCGACGGTCTGGTGAGTGCAATTTTATTTATCCGGCTGAGAAACTAATGTTCTCCGAGTGACTCTATAGCTTGTCCTGTAGCACCCTAGATATATATTTTCTGTCACCATTATTTTCATCTACTGCATTCTCGGGAATGCAATTATCTCGGGAGAAATGCGAGAGGACAGATGAGATTCGCCAGTCTCATTTTCTCACCATATAGCAAAGTTGCTGTCGGGTAGCAGTAAACTCACGCTCTGTAGGTATATATCAAACCAAAGTCTTCACGGTTTTAGTCACCAGTTATACAGCAGAGGCATAATACGTGTCTTTCTTTGATCTCTCTTGGTAAGGATATATTGCAAGAAGCTCCAGCGAGGGTTTTCATCACTGGATCATGCCTGTGCAGCACTGTTTATCTCGTTATTTAATCGCTTTCGATTAAAGTGTCGTTAGGAAATGGCTCCGGGCTTTGGTTTTAGCTGTTATGCACGAGGCTTCACGCGTTGTACCGTCGATATAAAATCGATTAGAAAGCTGAATGATCTCTGAAGGCTGGAAAAAATATTTTTTAGGCTGATGAAAAACAATTTCCTCACGATTTCCTAACATGTCACGAGACATCTTGGATTCGTCGCGGTTAATAATTCAATAAGGGCTTGAAAAGTCCGGCGGAAAATTTTAAAGACTGGAATCAATTAAATGATTAAAATCCTTAGAATTTATTGTGTTCAAAATAATAATTATTGAACCATCAGTTTTGAACAATATATTCTCTCATGGAAATTTATAAAAATTGAAATAAAATGATCGGTTATATTTTTATCGATAAATGCAATTGAAACACTTTTTGGTTTTAAATGAAGATTTGTAATAAATGTGTTTTTATTTTAAATAAATTGTTCTTTTTTTTAATAAGTAGTTATTTATTACTTAATAAAAAAATATTTATTATTGCAATAATAAACTAAAAAATTCAATTTTTGTAGATTTTGAATACAGAGGGGACATTTTTTATTTTTCAATTAATTTTCAGAGTATTTTAGATTTTTTTTTTAATTTGGAATTTTTTAGACCATTTTAATGATATTTTCAAACGTTTTTACAATCCACACCCCAGACACTATCGACAGGTTTATATGCTTTTAAGGATAATATTTATTTATTTAACTCATCTTTGTAGTTATTTCTCAAAGATCATAAACAATTATTTAACATAGTAAATCGTCCAAATTCATGCGTAATAAGAGTAAAATTCGAAAAAGAAAACAGCAACGCCTGTTACTTTCGACACCGTAAAACAGTAAATATTTTATTCCAACTGTTCTATACTAGTTATAACAAAAAAATTTAGGTTCATGCATTTTTTTGCAATTTTTTACATGAATATACTTATAAAAATTTAATATATTATTATTTACTGATTTTTAAATATTACAGTTTCAACTGGCCGTGTGCTTTAATTTTCATACAACAAAATTTAAGTCGATTAATCCATTATTAAAGACTTTAAAATCTCCATAAATTTTTTTTTATTATTCAACTTGTAATTTAAAAGGTAGAAAAATTTTTTAATCACGTTAAATCAATTGATTTGCATTTTCACGGTATGAAAGTTGAGGAAAAAAAATTATATCAAGTCAAATTAATCATACGAATGAATGAAAAATCAGCGGCTTTTCTCCATCGGTTCTAACAAATCTGACGAGCAAGCTCCAACCGCGGTGTATATACTCGGTCTTTGGATCTCGCGATACGAGATTACATTGTGATAAATTGCGTGTGCTAGTAAGCGAATACATATCGCCGTTTCCATGCGGTTTTTTCCGTCAACTAGTCGAACAGACTGAGAAAATGTGGCTCAGCATTAGTAGGTAAACTCTAAAAGTGAAGAAAAGCTACTCGATCATATTTTCGTGCTACTTTGGAGAAACTGCTGAGGTCGGTTTATGTCTGGATAATCGTCCGGTGAAAATCGCGAGTTTCAACGCCGTAAAATTTTGCCCTAGCTTTTCCTATTATAAACGTATAGCCGCTGAACGTGCGCGCGGATGGATAAAAAGCCGCACAGGGAGTCGAGAGGTATGCGTCAGCGCAATTTGCTCGCAGCTTCCAGATAATGATTTAATTTGCCACGCGGCTTGGCAGATTTATGGCGGCACACCTAGTCCTCCTGGCATTACACATTCGCGCTTGAGTACATAGGAGATATATCCTGTATATGTGGATCGCGCATTGATGCAACCTACGATCAAGCCGTTGCCGCCTTTTACCCACGTGTTTTACTGTTTGCTCTCCGTATGACCTAAGGTAATAGCACTTTACTATATGCTGACGGCCAAATCACACTACCCGATCCGCAGATCAACCCTTACAGATACCTAAATCTCACGCGATGCCTGATAATTGCTCAATTTTCTTGCGAATCTTAGGCCTGATTTATCGCAAAATTTCGTGGAACATCTTATTTATTTTTTATCAGGAATTTTTTAATAGAAAATTTTTTCTTATTTATTTTTATTATGATATTAGAGATAGGGGATATTTTTAATCAGATATAATACGAGGGTTTATGAAAATTAGTTGAAGGGGAAAAAATTCTAGAGTTCAGGGTTTCCTTGAGCATTTGTATATATGAAAAATATTTTTTTTCATTTCTCTCACATATTAGGGTAGAGAATATACTTTACCGAGCAGTTTGAGAAGAAAATAATACTTTGCTTAGGGAAAATAAAAGGAATTCTCGTTTGAATAAATAAATTCTAATCTGCGAAAATTTGTTTTCTCGATGTACTTATAAACTTGAAAATATTTAGCATTGCACACTATACCCCTATGTGAAGCAATAGGGTGTGATCTATTTGAATCTTCATTTTCAAAAAAAGTTTTTGTTCTACTTTTTTTTTTTATTTAGTTGTAATCAATGATTTATTTTCGTTTTTAAGACCGTCGAAATTTTTTTTTTTGCGTAGACTGGAAAATTACTGTGATGGCCCGCAATGAATGAATATATATTTTTATTTTCCGAGTTTCGTATCAAAAAAACATGGTTTATCATATTATAATAATTTTCTAAAAAAATTGGCCCGATAAAAGCATTTTTAAAGGTCGATAACGAATTTAGAAATTTGCGAAAAAAGTCAAAAACTGATTTTAGAATTTATTTTTTTCCTCTATCTTCATTATAGCAATTTTTTTTACATATTATATAAATAAGTTTTACAAAATTTTAGTTCAAAATATTAATTGAAAGAGCCACCTATGATTTTTAAGAGTTTTTAACTACATTGATTTGGATATTTTTGAAACGACCTCTGTATAATAATAATATTAAGACCTTATTTTTCTATGACGTAAAATACTTTACAAAATAAAGAAAATAAACACATGCAACATTTTAATATTGATAATCACAAAAGGTGGTGCGAAAAAAGAAAAAAAAATTGTTAAAATTGTTTTCAATCACATTTCGACCATTTTTCCAGATTTCACCTTTAAAAATGCTTGTATTGAGCAGAATTTTTTAAAGGGCTCTTTAAACATGATAAACTACGTTTTTTTTTTTTTTCATACGAGATCGAAAAAAACAAAAATAGTCGATTTTTTGAGCCACCTTACTGTATATGATACGTTTTTTCTACATTCAATTGAACTTTTAATATTTTAATAATAAATTCTAAACTATTTATAACAATAGCTAAAAGGAGTATTCTCCACTTTTACCAGGTATTTTTTTTTTCAACATTTTAAATTAAAAAAAAATTTTTTTCTAAATGTGAAAATATCCAACTAAAAAAATTTTTTTCTCCATTACATATAAGTAAAGAGAAATAAATCATTGAGTAAAATGTAAATTTTAATCACAACTCCCAAACATCAGATGACCCTTAAAAAAATATATACATATAAATTATGTTTTTCTACCTAAAAAAATTTACAGAAAAAAAAACCGGGCATTACACAGAGCAAAGAGGATGTTTATCGTTTAAAATCCCTCACGGGAAAGAAGGCGTCTATTAATTCAAGGAAGGATTGTCAGCAATGATAACAGCAGTTACGTTTTGATGCCAGCAAAAAGCGCGACTGGTCATGCATCTTGTTGCGTGACTCTTCTTAACAAACACCTACGTGGATAAGGTCTTAGCCTCAATTCGTCACGATTTGCACACGCAGTAGCCATATAATCACGATTTCGGATGACCATTGGCCAATTAAACGGCACCAACACCAATATAAAAATGCGAAAAACTATTAAAATACATCAACTCACAGATACATTTGTCTATTAATATTTTGACAAGCTGAGAACTGCAATAACGCTCATGATTGATAGTAGTTTAGACTTGCTTAATCACTGCTCGAATGACCACCTTCACAAATGGTTCTTGAATCGCAGTTCTCAAGAAATATCCATTGAAACAGTCATGTTGCAATAGCTCATATGGAAATGTTTGAATTATAGATCAACATTTGCTGTGGTGATCAATAGATTGAAAGTAACAATGCCATATTTCTCGTTCATGCATCATTATATGATATCTTTATATACCAACTGATAAATCGTCCATGTCGTCACTGTCCACTAGGATTCGTAAATCACGGGTAAATAGGATAGCTTTTAAACGTCTTGGACATGCGATGGAGCAATATATAGGTGTAATAATGTGTATTTTACTTGAAGACCGTGTCAATTGTCGTCAACACTCACGAATAACGTTGTATATCCAACTATCAATGACATTTATGATCTCCTTATCCTTATTTATATCTTCATCTCACCTGAATATGCATATTATTATAATATGAATGCAATATAACAATAGTATAATATATTCAACGGCTATAACAATTATTTTTTTATCGATAAAAGAAACTAACTATGAAATAAAGCAAATATATTTAGTTTTGTTTTTCTTGTTTTTTTAGAATGTCTGGTTATATTAAAACTGAGCTTATCAGACGGAATTTTTATCCGTATTACTTTTATTTCATAAATTACATAATATGCAGACTAGGGTGTTGCAAGAAAATCGAATTTTTTTGGCTTATAAAATAAAATAATAGAGTTTTAAGAGGTCTTTAAAAAATCGGTCGATTGCAAACATTTTTAGACGTCACTTACGAATTTTAGAATTTGCAAAAAATAAAAAAAAAATTTTTTTCCAGTAAAAATACATTAAAAATTCAGCATTCAGTAGAAATTCGTTAGAAACACATTTGTAAATGACTCTGTCACTCACTTTTACTCGAGGGGAGGTCGACCGAGAACATCAAAATCAATACATATAGTTGAAATTTTTTCAAATTCATAAGTATAACCTCTACAATTAATATTTTGAATGGAAACTTTGTAAAACTTATATTTCTTTTATATATAAAAAAATTTGCTGTAGTGAAGACACGAAAAAAAAAAATTTTTTACAATCATATTTTGACTATATTTTTACCGATTTCGAAATTCGTGAACAATCTCTAAAAATGTTTATATCCCGTTAAATTTTATTAAGAGCTCATAAAATATAATAAACCATGATTTTTCGATATGAGACCCAAAAAAAAAAATTTGTCAGTTTTTTAGCGCCACCGTGATGTACTTAAAAAATCGATTTTTCCCCCGATAAATGTCAAGTATCGATTATAGACAACAAAACTCTGATTAAACCCATTTTTCAGAGACTAGTCAAACTATATAGGATTTAGTTTTTGTAATGAAAATTAAATACTATTTTCGAGGTAAAATCCTATTTCAATGAGCTCCAGTACCCGAATTAAATTCAGTGGAATGACTCCACTGATAACCAGAAGTTAAGAATTTTTAATACAATTTTTTAGTTGGTTAAAAAAATTTTTAATCGCAATTATACATGTATTTTTGCCATTGGGATTTATAATGTTTTTCCCGGTTTTGTTTGAGGAATTGATGGATATTGACAGTGCTCGGGAAATAATGATGTCGAGATATATCCAATTGGGGTTTTTTGAGCTGTCTGTTTGTGCAGATTTTGTGTGTGTCCATATTATAGCGAGATAAATTCGGTATCGCGGCACAGTTACACGACGTTTTCTCTCGCATTTGTGCATGTGGTGAACCGCCCACACTCTGCCAGGTCCGCGGCGACCATTGTAATGACGGCATAAATCACGTCATGCCTCAGGATGCATTTATCATCATCGAGATACAAACTCACCTTCGCGTAACGTGGCCCCCAAAAAATCGGGACACGCACGCCCTCGAGGAAACACGCAAACCACACACAAAGTCTGCTCTCGGTGGACACACGAGAGCGTAATAAGCGCCGATCATTAACCTCTCGTTATTTTTTCGGTTTTTCTTCGTTATTTATTATTATTCAATTTTTTTCTTTTACTCATATACGCTCTCAGAATTTTACTGGGGGTTTTGTGTACATCCCAATTTATGCTCGATTGAATGCAAATAACAACGGGATCATATATATGGGCAAAAGATTATATTTTATAAATGAAACCACGCAATATTGATATAAACAACAATATTTTATTTCACGATTGTGAATAAATTCCCTTTTAATACACGCGCCCCTTTCCACACACGAGATTTCGTTTCATTTGTTTGAATTATTTGCGATCGAATTATCCATGAATTTTTTATAATCAAATAAAATTCATGACAGAATTTTTTTAACGTTTTATTGCACTCATGAGAGGAAAAATAATAAAATAATTCGAACATTGCCTTAGTTTTATAGTATTACAGTTCAATAGGATTTTCACAGAGCGCGAACCCTCATTAATTGTTATACGACTTAAATTTTATAAAAATTTCCAACTCAAACTACGAGAATTAAATATAGTGTTTTTTTTTTCAACGTATTATTCACATTTAAAAATTCATAATATTTTTTTATTGCGGATTTGCGACATTCATAAAATAAAAAATCATTTTTGCTGCATGAACTTTTTTAAATTATGAGATTTTAATCAAAGTTAATTATGTCTACTTCAGCGATTAGAACTCGATATTTTAAGTATATAATTAAAATTATGCTGAGATACCGAAATGGATTATTGTGTTCTCAATTAACTTTTCAACTCGCTTCGACCCATCGGCGGTAAATTACTTTTTACATTCCTCCCACATCATTCAAGCAGTGTAATCACTTGATCTTTCGTGAAAAAAAAAAAAAAAAACAGATTAAAAGCAAAAATCAAACGATTTTTCACCAACTGCCAGTTAAAATTATCGATAAATAATATCTTACAGTATTTTAAGTGTTAAATAACTAATAATAAAACTAAAAAAGTCTGTTTATAAAAGTAAATAATAGTCTTAGTCATTGAAATGCAATTTTTTTAATGATAAAAAATAGATATTGACTGTAGTGAAGGATTTATTAACGACTGATACAATTATTACAAGCTGTTTATATAGTCTTAATGCAAGAAAAATGGAAATGAGAGCATAATAAAAAATTCTTTCAGAATTGTTTTTTTTTTCTCGGATTGTTTATGTGCTCGTGCGAGAATTCTTACACTTGGTAAATCATTAATATGGTCGCAAATCAGAGTTAGATGCGTATTACTTATCATCAGTCATTTATAAGAACACTGCAAAAGTCGTGCAAACTATAAAACATGGCGACGTGAACTGGTCAGAACTGAGAGACCGCCCATCCTACTTCTCGTTGGTTGTACAATAATCAAGCTCAATGATAATTTATACATAGTCAACGGTAGGTCGCTTGTAGAATCACGTTACGATCGCAAACATATTGCCAATAAGAATAATTATTATGTTTGCAGCGCCATTAACCGAGGCTAAATGTGCGCAACGTACTTGCTATCACTGAGAGTTTTATGCATGTTTGATATTACGTGCTTATTCACATTATGGTAATTCTTTGAGACAACATACCTTTATAAAAGGGCTGTCGTTGTATACGTTAATATCGATACATCGCATAATTTAACTACTTTGTATTTATTATTATCAGATTTTATAATTTATTATATTTGATTTCTCATTTTTTTTTTATTATAAAAACTTTCAAATTTCTCTCAAATTTAATAACACATCCAAAATATTACTGTTTAATTGGTTTTGCCAATTTTTTTGTTGAAATATAACATTTTTTAAGTATTTTTTTTTTTTTTTTATGTATTTATGTAAAATATTTATTGCTTGTGGTGTCGATTGTAACAGAGTTTGAAAATGTCATCAAAATGGTGTCTAAAAAATTTTAATTCCAAAAAATATTAATCTAATATGCTCTGAAAAATATTTAAAAAAAAAATAAAAAATCCGTATTGTTGTGAAAATGAAAAAAAAATATTTCCTATATTGAAAATCTATACAGAAATTTAATTTTTTAGTTAATTAACGCAATAAAAAAATGTTTTTTATTAATAAATAAGTCTTTGCTAATGAAAAAAATTATTTATCAGAAATAAAAACACTTTTATTGCAAATTTTCAATTAAAACCAACATGTTTTTCAGCTAGAAAACCTGCTAGATGTTAATTTAAACAGAGAATGAAACCAAAAGTTTTTTATCGATTAAAATATAACCGATCATTGTATTTTAATTTTTATAAATTATCATGAGAGGATATAGAGTGTTGACAACTATTATATTAAATTAAAATTGACTTTGAACCCAATGAATTCTAAGGATTTTAGTGTTTAAATTGAGTTTATAGTCTTCCCTACTCGATGAATTTTGACACGACACTTGAATCTTCATTTAAAAAAAATTCTTTATGTCCTGATTTTTTTATTATAGTTAAAATTATTAACAAAATTTACCGAGATATACACTGTATTATATGATTTTCAATTTGTTTTGTTACATTTTAAAAATAAATTATAAACTTTTTATAGCACTAAGCAAAAAGGGGTGTGCTCTATGGTTTCACCATATATCTAAAATTGTTTACACATTTTTTTCGATACAGGCACATGTCGATAAGGTAATAGATTTAATGTTGTTTGCGTTATTAGTGTCCATGACGAGGCAGTCTTTCATTTATTTTCAACCATAAATATATTTTTATTATATTATCATTGCGCTGTTGAGGTGAACTTGCTTTATATGTATTCGGAATATTTAATTACAACTCGTTGCAATGGGATAAAAATGTATTTAAGTGAAGTAGTTGGACATTGATTAATAAATAAGTGGGCATGTGGACACGGCGCTCTAAGTGGATGACCGTTTAGTGCAGAGTAGAAAAAGCAAGTTCAAAAGTGACATCAGCAGCAGCAAGTCGCGATAGAACGCGAGAGAATCGCTCACGTGGCGCCAAGGCACAGACCCTTTTTGCTCGCTTGTCCACTCTCGAGAGGGGCTCTCTCTTGACGAACGTATAAAACCACACGCTTCTGTCCAGAGTCGCCCGGCGCCAGCTATATTATACACCAACAATTTCACGGTCAAACAAAAAAGCCAAGTCAATACGACGTCAGTATCCCAGCCTTATTTCTCCGAGGTATTTCATCCTTTTGCGCGATGTAAAACTAATTTTTCCGTCGCAAAGAGAGTATAATACCATTTTATCGTCTATAAAAACCTATTCTACCCAATATTCTTTCATCTATGTTCACTAATTCTAATTTTTCAATATTTTATTTTAAGAAAAAATAATTATAAATCGCGAGAAAGTCTTTTATCCAACGATTTAAAATGCATTTTCATTCTCATTGTTTTTATATCTCCTTCATATATCCGTTGAAAAATCTTAAGTACGCTACGATCAGCGGTTTTCTTCAGACCATACTCTGCTGACTCGAATTCATATATCTTCAGAGGTGTTGGAGCAGTATGAGTCCGTGTTCACGGACATATATAGGTAGAGGCTTGTGGCAAATAGAGAAGTTGACGCTGAAAGAGTAAAAAAGTCCTCGGGAAAAATAAAGAATGAGACTATAAGGGAATATATAGCGAGGGAGAGACGTGTGGAAAGGGGTAACAAGGCTGGAGAGTAATATGAAACCTGGTTTTGTGTTTCAGGCGGGTGTTCTTCTTGTCGACAATGGTACGCTGTGGATGGAACCAGTCGAGGAGGCAGAAGGAAATGGTGCACGTACCGGGAAACAAGTCGAGTCGCGACGCTATGCATTTGCGACTAATGCGAGCGCGGTGTCGGCCAGGCCTCACCTTGTCTTTCGACGTTCCGTTGACGTGATGGGCGCCGGGCACAGACGAGAGGAAACATCCGAGGGAACCTGTGGAACACGCGGTAAGGAGAAACCTTATTTTACTTCAAATTTAACATTTAAACACTTTTTTAATTTAATTTATAAATTAATATACAAGAAAATGTTTTTTAATACATAGTTTGTTTTTTTATTTTACAAGTTTTAAATAAAAATGAAATAAAAAGATGAGGTGAAAAAAATTCTAATTTTAAATGATTTTATTTAAAAATAGTAAATAATGTATTAAAATGTTAGAAAATAATATGCTAGAAAATTTGAAGGTATGTGCGAGACGATAAAAAATTTAATTTAAAAAATAAAACCGATATGGACCTTTTTACGAATCGACAAAAAAATTTATAAACCTACTGGTTTTATTTTTTAAGTTAAATTTTTTATGCTTTGACACGTCACAAATTTTTAATCCTTTGAGATTGAAGTCAGAGTTGAATTTCGTAAATTTTTATCAAGATATATTTAAAATCTCAAAATTTGCAATTTTTTTTATAAAATTTCGTTGTTGAAAAATGCTTCTATCGCGAATTTTTTTTTCTGTTCTGTTAAAGAATTTTAACTAAGAATTTTTTCAAACCAATCGGTTGAGTAATTGTAGAGTTCTATCGAATTCGTGAAAATAAACAGGGTGAAATTCAAATGTTTATTATTTTCTATCTTTCAATACATTATTTAGAATTTTTGAAATAAAAACGTTTAAATTAAAAATTTTTTTACTTCTTCTTATTTTTTGCATTGTCGTTTTCTAAATGATATATAGTATAAAGCTGGTGTAGAAAGTGAGAAATTACCATACAAATGCGATAGAAAAAATTTCTTTCCGTAAAGTTTCAAGTGTAACTAAAGTATAGTATTTTCCATACAATTTATCAAACCCTGTTGATAATTAATCGGATGGAATTTCATAATGGTGCATCAACTAGAAGAACTAGTTCTATATAGTAAAAACATCATCTGCTATTAGAGACAATGAATACCTCTCCTAGAAGATAACCAAGGGCACTTGCGATGGCGATTCATCATCAGGATGGTGAATGAAATCTTAATTGTAGGCTCGGGCAATCGGAGCAATCAACATAAATCAGGCGTGGCTTGGTATTGGCTCTGATTGATAAACGCAAACGTGACTTGCATGTATAATCGTACCCTACACACAACCATAATCGTCCCGCAGCTCATGATAGTTTTCCCGTCATTGCAGATCCACAAGATGAGGCAGACGACGATGAAGCTCGCACTGAGGCGAACGATCGTCGGCGAGTGCGGAGGTCGTACAGCCACACGAGATACATTGAAACACTCGTCGTAGCCGATCCCGATGTGACAAGGTTTTACAAAAATCTCGATGCAAAAACATACCTTCTAACTATCTTCAACATGGTCGCAGCTTTAGTTCGTCATCCGTCAGTTGGCAACGATTTAAATATTGTGATTGTTGGCATGATCCTTCTAGAACATCCGGAAGTACGGTTAAATTATACTTCTTCATCTCAGAACAATGAAAACTAGAATTGAAAGAAAAAATGTTGATATTCCAGCCAAACTTGAAGATCTCCGCCAACGCAGATAAAACCTTGCAACAGTTTTGCATTTGGAGCCATCGCGGCATATACGGAAATGAACCTCTTCCTAATCACGATGTTGCTGTCTTAGTGACACGTACAGAGTTTTGTAAAGCAGATACTTCGTGCAATACTCTAGGTGTCGCTCATGTAAAGGGTATGTGTAAGCCAGAGCAAAGTTGCCTTGTCGCAAGGGACAACGGTCTGCTGTTGGCGTATACCATCGCACATGAGCTTGGGCATAAGTAAGTTAGAATATGTTTGATGGAGATTTCATCCACTTTTTGATATTGGAATAAAAATTTATTACACCCTCCCTCTATGCGAAGCAATAGGGTGTACTTCTACACTTGCCTATAGTTCATTTTCGCTAAAATTTCTAGTTTTTTGATTCATTTACCGTATAAATCTTTTTTTTTATTCAAGACAGTTAAATTTTTTTGAATTTTGTCCTACTTTTTTTTTATTTCGTTGTAATCGGTGATTTATTTTAATTTTTTACAACCGTCAAAAATTTGGTTTTTATCACCAATACTGTTTGGTATTAAAAACTAGCATAAAACTCGGTGTATTTTTTTAATTATGGACAAATACTACAGTGCCTGTATGTGATTGAGTTTTTCCTATATTTAATTTGATTGATTGTATTTTTAACCCTTCGAGTACACACTGGGTCATCTGGACCCATAGACTGACTTTGATCGAATGTAACACTCAACCATTTGAGAAAATGATAAGACTATTGATTGACGGAGATAATTTAAACTATTGACTGTAAATTTCGACAATTGTTGTAGCGTGATGAGTTATCAGATTTGTTTGACAAAAGATTGAAGTCACAGCTGATTTTCAACGCCGTAGAAATCGCGTCTATTAGCAGGTAAAATAAATACTCTCGATTGAGATAAATTAGATGACTAATTTTTTTATTTATTAAATGTATTTCGAGAGAACTCACGTAAATTTTCAGCAAGAAATGTTAGAAATCTAAAAAATTGCAATTTTTTGATAAAATTCGATTGTTTAAATAAATATTTTCATCGTGAATTTGTTTTTTCGTTGTGTTAAAGATTTTAATAACCTCTTTAATATTGATGAACTATTTAAACACAATTTTAAGTATATCTTTTAATTTTTCCAAACCAATTGGTTGAGTAGTTGTAGAGTTCTATACGCAATTCGCTAAAGTGAAGGATTCAAATTGACCCAGAGTGTAGGAGATTTCGAAACAAATAGGTGTATACTCGAAGGGTTGAAAATAAGTTATAAACTTTTTATAATAATAACCAAGAGTGGTGTACTCTATGGTTTTTTAATGTATCCAATTAATATTTTAATGATTTTTTTTGATTTATGCAGCTTAGGTGCACATCATGATGATTCGGAATCACGGTGTTACAATAAAGAACTACGAAATACCCTTATGGTTCCTGTTTTGTCTGCTGATGTTTTCATTAAACAAGGGCCATGGTCGAGTTGTTCACGCAAATACATAACAAACTATCTTGAGTAAGTTAAAAACAAGTAAATCTCAAAAATAAAAGAAATGAAATCTAGAAATTAACATTTTATATTTTGCTAGTCATGGAATCGGGGATTGTTTGGATAATAAGCCAGCATTCAATCGAGATTATGAATTTCCATACTTACAGCATGGTGCAATGTATGACAGTTCACAGCAATGTCAAATCGCTTTTAATGTCAGTTACAGTTACGTTTGCGAAATACACCAAGTGAGTTTCCCTTTTTTCAAAATTAAATTCAAATTTAAATAATTACATTCTCCAATCCAGAGATATTATATAACTTTGACCCAATGCGAATTCTGTGATTGCAGATTTGTTCACAACTTTGGTGTCAGATAGAAAACAAGTGTATAAGTCACTTCATGCCAGCAGCACCAGGAACTAATTGTGGCCGGCATATGGTAATTCTTATTAATGAAATTGTATTTGATATAAACGAGGAAAAAAATTCTAAGCAACTTTTTTTTGGTTCAGTGGTGTCAGGATCAACAGTGCGTGCCAATCAAAGAACGGCCAAAACCGATCCATGGCAATTGGGGTAACTGGACTTCCTGGAGTGAATGTCAAGGGAATCCTTGTTCCAGGGGAATTTCGATAAAGGAGCGACAGTGCAGTCATCCATCGCCGAAAAATGGTGGAAAGTATTGTATTGGCCAGCGACGGCAAATACAATTTTGTGACACCGATTGCGCCGACCCCCAAAACAGACATCATCATGGCAATGAGGGCTATCATAAGAAAGACCTTAGAGCTACTCTGTGTAAAACTTTGGGACTTAAGGTGTACAAAAATGATACACATCTCACATGGAAATCTAACTTGGACGACAGTAAGACCTTTTTCTAATAGTTTTTTTCATTATTGACTATTCTTTACGTAAATATAAATTTTGAAAGAATTAGTTTTTATGAAAATGATATCCAGCTAAAAACATTCGGGCATTCAAAGACTGAAATTGAGCGACTCAAATCACTGAGATTTGCGCTCTCTAAACAGACTTTTTTGACACTGAGTGAGACTATTTAAAATCACGTATTATCTTTCAAATATAGAGACAATTCACCATAGAGACGAAAGTTTAGATCGACTATTATTGTCGTAATATAAATAAATTAATTTTTTTCTACTGTAAATTATTACATTTTGTTATTTTACATTTTAATTGAGTAATTACAATTAAATGGATTTTCTCTATGATTTTATTTATATTGATAAACGTGCGAATTTATTATTATTTTCATTTTTTATATTTATGAACGAAAATAATCTTGATAATTATCTTGCGATAAATGCGATTTCATGAGCATAATTAGAAAACGAAATAATTATTTAGATCAAGTAAATTTATTGAATGTAACTTTTATTATACGTTATTATATTATTTATAAATTTAAAGTTTAATAGAAATATTGCACGGTTTGAGGCATTTATTCTAAATCCGTCCTGGTAGCAGCTCAGCCAGAAATTTTCCAAGTCCCTTTAGCTCGGCTGAAAATTTTCCAAGTTCTTCATGAAGAACTTGAAAAAATTTTCGTACGACAACCTGCGGAAGTTGGAGTTTCCAAGCTCTTGTTGGCGTATTATCGTCTCTAAGCGTGTGCAACGTTCGAATCGAAAAGACAACACGAGACTCGAGTTTTCTAGAAGTGCGATTCGCGAGACCTGAGAGGCTATACAGTCTTTTAGAAAAAAATTCGAAAGACTAATCTCGTCGGTTTGAAGATTCGAGTTATTAGTGACTCTGAAGAGCCTGAATTTTGTCGTCCTAGGATGAATTCTAAAATTAATATTATAAATACAACCCAATATTATAAAAATTAAATACTAATTTTTCATCAGGCGAGCCCTGTTTGCTGACATGCGAGGCTGATAATGGCTATTTTCTTCAAAAAAACGATCTGGACATTCTTAATGGCCTACCCTGTGGACCTAATGGCATCTGCGTATATGGCATGTGCTATGTAAGTTGCAACTAATGCAATTAAAAATCATTTTTGTTCATTTTCGCTTTACTTACTGTTACAGAAATATGGATGTGACAACGTTATAGGATCTAATTTGTCTGTGGACCGTTGTGGTATCTGTGGCGGAGACGGTACACAATGTAAAACTGTCGAAGGCGTGTTCAATAATACATCTAATAAAAAGGATGGGCGCCACGGGTATCTTTTTGGTTTTACAATTCCGAGTGGCTCCCGAAATCTTAATTTATCTGAACCCGCTTGTTTTCCAACAAATGTAGCAATACGTTCCGCAAGGCGTCCGAACGTATGGTATTATCATGGAAATTTAACCGATGCACCGTTCGTATTTTTGTTCTTAAATCAACTATATTAACAAATAAATTAATTAATTATAATTTTGTTTCTGGTTAAATAGTATCGCCGATTCCAAGATAATAGGGAAAATTGCCGGTGCTTCTGCAGAAATAGATGTGAGTTGCGGAAGAGAAAAAATCACTTTCTTCGAACCGATCCAGGAAGATATAAGTGTTTACGTAAGTTTTTTTCCTTTAAATAATCTTCTTAATATATCAGTACTAAAAAAACTAATAGCTAATATAATACTAATACTTCTAAATATCTATATGTAGATATATACATTTAAATTTGATTTTTGTTACAGTGTCACGTTCAAACAAATGCGTTGCTCAAGTATTGTGTGATAAAATACTCATATGATAAACCATTGACGAATCTGATCATCAATCGCGAATACTCATGGGAGTATTCTGATGAACCGCTGCCGTGCTCTGTCACCTGTGGTCAAGGATTAGAGGAATACCCTGTCATATGTGTAGAACTGCCGCAAAGGACGCCTGTTGACGAGAGATTTTGTAAGCCTGAAAAAAAATTGCGTCCCAAATCTGTAACGTGCGATCGACCGGAGTGCCTCGCAAGGTAAATAATCCTACAAAATTATCTAATAACAAAGCTACAATATTTTTTTTCACGAAAAAAAAAAACATTCACAAAAATATTGAAAGGTAATATTAAAATTTTATAGATAGGTATTGTGAGAATTAGACTACATTCACGAGGAATGTAGCCGTGGAGAGTACTAAGTTAAAAAAAAATTTTTGAATTGTGAAAAATAGAGCATTTTTACGCACTAGTGAAAAAAAAAACGAGTTTTTTTTGTAACTAATGCCGAAAATGCTCTTTTTTTCGCTCTGGTGCCGACATTGAGTGGCTCAATTTTTTAACAACTGACGTTAGTATCCAAAGAGTCCGCAGGATCTGTGAAAAATAGGGCATTTTACGCACTAGTGAAAAAAAACGAGTTTTAGAGGCTAAAAAATATTTTTTTGTAATTTTATTTTATGGATGAATCTAGTGTGCACTAGGAAAACTACTATATCAATGGATAATGTCACCTGTTATCCAGTAGTAAATTATTGGTGCATATATCAGAATAATCTTCTCAGTGACGGAGAAAAATATTTTCAAACGAGTTTAAATCATCCTCTATATATCCCCGCACACTATAGAGTATCAAGTTATTTTATTCATCTGGATCCCCTCCCATCTCACCTCTGAGGAACTTTCCCTATCCCTTCTGATAGCCATTCTATCTTTAGGTACAGAACTAACACGCTAACTTATCAAACTTGGCCTGTGCGTGACTAGCTTGTAAATTGCACTCTCGACTGTTTTCAGCTGGTGGACTGGAGAGTGGCAGCCATGTTCAACCAAATGTGGAGAAGGACGCCAGACCAGATCAGTTCTATGTACCAGTGAATCACAAGCTACAGTGGATGCTGATTGCGAGGGAAATTCTAAGCCAAAAGAAATCCGAGGCTGTTTGAATAAACCGTGCGACCCCGTAGATAAACTCAACTCTCATAATCGTTATAAGAATTTAAAAACTTACAACGCGTACAATTCCCCGTTCAGTAAGGATAGTGAACGCTATATTGTTGACTCACTTGACTCTGAAAATCCGTCGCATAAAACCCAGGGACCTGCAGAGGTGTTGACTTCTAACTTTGGGGATTGCGCGCCCGGAGGAGGAAATAACCGCTATCAACCATCTGCATACAGGTGCAGAAGCAAAACATCAGACAATGGTAAAAGAAATTTCTTTCATTAATGAACGAACAAAATTTTTTTTTCCAGTCAAAAACTGCTTATTCTATTAATCATAGCAGTTTTCAAGCAATTTAAAATAAAATTAATAAAGTAAACACTTTTTTATGTTCGAAAAAAAAAGAAAGATTTTTGTATGACATAATTAAATTGTGAATTATTGACAACTAATTTCGATGTTTTTATTTTTTTGTTTCTTATATTTCATGAATCTATCACATGTCATGGAACGTGTACAGAGCGAATGATGAGTCCCAAACGCAGTGTATTACCAATATGCACAAATCAAATGTCACCGAGTGATTATAAAATTTGTATTCGAAATAGAAAAAGACATCGTTCTCATTTGTGCGTGCAACGTTGGTGTCCAAATGGAAAAACTGGTATTTAAATATATAAAAAAAAATCTTAAATCTTAGGAGACACAGAGTTTCAGCAATTGATCACATCAAAAGTCATATTTTCATGCCATTAATTTTAAGCCTAAATGAAAAAAAAATGTTTTAAAAAAATTTTTTGTAGAAAAATAGATGTCGAAATTTTTTTTCTACCTGAAAAAAAAATATGAGAGTAGAGATGATGCGGATTGATGCAGTTTTGCAAAGTTCAAATTGACCTCTGTGTCTTCGAAGGGGTGAAAGTCGTTAAAATAATTAATTTGCAACTTTTTTTCAGGTTGCAAAAATGCAGCGGGAAAATGTATTGTTGACAAGAATTTTTGTAATAAATTTGAATCACCAAAAAAATGTTGTCCCAAGTGCATGAGACGACGTCGGCATGGTCGACTAAGCCCTCGTAAAAAATTCATCGGATCTACACAACAATTTTCCAACAGCCATTAAATGTATCGAAAGTTATATACATATATATATATATTTTGTACTTAGCCATCAAGTCAACGATAGTCTTCCTATAGTGATGTAACTTTATGATTTACTATCTACTTTAAAAGCGCGAATTGATTTAATATTGAAAACCTTCAGAACACCCTTAAAAGCACTTGCATCAACTTCTCTACAGTATTGAAAAATTCATAAAAATATTTTTTATAGATATTCTTTAAGTAAATATTTGCTATTTTAAATAATATTTATTATACACCGGCTATATTTTTTTTGTAAAATATCGTAACCAGAGTGTATTAAGGATGACATTATGCATCACAGAGTGCTTATTATTTGATATATATATTTTTATATTACAGACAGTTGATAACCACGTACTTAGATCACAAAAATTATAAGATATAAATTTTAAATCAAAAGTAAACATTAATTATGTATATATTTTTACACTTTTTTTTTCACAATTTCTTTAAAAAAATGAACAAAAAATATTTTTCGTTTTAATGTAAAAATTAGATGTATATAAATAGAGTATAATGTAAAGGTTTATTGATATAATATTGTATTTCAATATAATGGATGAATTGCTTTGATTTTGTAAAGATTTTTGGTTAAGAGTGATTTTCAAGCCTTAATTTGTAGAATTTTTAATATTAAAATTTGTTAATTTATGATGAGGAAGCATTTTTGGCGCTTCACGTTTAACGTCATGAGCGATGGCAGGTTTGTAGCGCAATCGAGTCTCTGGCATTGGTGCCAAAATTACTAGATCATTTTCGACCCAGATGTAACAGAGGGCATATTTAGTTGTATCGCGATTTGCGTCAATACATTAGTCATATCGAGATGCAAGGAAAAGTATAAATTTAGATCGTGAAGTTTAAGTTTTACCTTTCAATGTTCAATTAGTCAGATTGAAATATTTTAAATGAGTGAATTTAATTATAAGTAGAATTAAAAGTAAAATTATATAGATGTACATATTTTTCACAATACCCATGTCGCAGAATTCACATTAATCCCTCAAAAAATTTCACTCAATTAATATTAAAAAGAAGACATTCAACTTTTATTTAAAAATGACTAATTACTAAAAAAAATTTTTTTATTTCATAAAAAAATAATATTGGTACAAATAAAAAATAAAAACAATTTTACAAATATTTTATCAATCAACATAAATGCATGAAATTTCGCAAACGGCGCAATTTTTAGAAAATTATTTATTACAAATTTTCGATTGCTCAGATGAAAATAATTTTGAACTAATCTACAAATTTTTATTGATTTTCGATTATTACTTAACTCTCACGACAGTACAACCTTAAAATATCCAGATCTGAATTTTTTTTTAATTTAATATTTAAAAATTAATCATTTAAAAGTAAGAATACGTTTGAGAATTTTTCTGTGAAAATAAAACAAATCAAATGAAAGAGTAAATTAAAAATTTGAAATATGAAAATGAAAAATTTATATTTAACTGGCGTAGTAATTGCACGAATAAACATCGTGAATTCACAGCAGCAACCGAAATTTCATCGCTGTTTTATGTTTCAATTTTATCATTCTATAATTTCACAGTCGAACAAGTTGAATGGGCCGTTGCGACCAAAACGTTCTCCGTTTAATGCTGACCATTTCGCTTATAACCACAAAACTATAACAGTGCTTGAAAACAGATTTTTGTAGTGTCAGTGCCAAAACTACATTTGGCACTGGCATATATAGCCTACAAGTATTCAATAAATTATAGTCAGCTTAAAATACCTCAAATCAATCATATACATAATAAATCTCTAGTACTAAAAATACTACTTTCCTATTTAAATTGGCAATAAAGAATATCTTCAACAACAACAATAACACAAATCTGCTTTATCTCCACACATTGAAATTTAAACGAGTATTTCCTGTCTGACATTGACCTCAATTTGAATAACAATCACTGAGTCAAACACTCTGTACGTTGACCAACTCGCAATTTATGTACAAATTAAATTTTTAAAAAATCCAAAAATACTCGAAACTATCGTCATTATTTCGTTTTTTAACAACTGAAAAATTAATTATCAAAAAAAATACATTGACATTAAAAATTTTTTTCCAATTTCTTTTGAATATAATAAAATTCTTATAAACATTAGAAGAAAAAAATAAATTGAACGCAATACCCTAAGCCTGATTTTTTTTTAGATGAACAAACAAAAATTTATCATGAATAGCACATGGCTCAGCAAAATTCCTACACGTGTGTGCCGTTTGTTGATGAGATAATGTCTGTTTAGTAGAATATTTTTGTATATTATGCGAGAAAAATTGTATATAACAATAAATTCAAGTAAAAATGTAAAACTTCTGTGATTTATATTGTTGGCCTTGTATTCATCTCACGAAGCGATCAAGAGCAGATCTGCGAATGCACCTACGGCCTTCGTGGCGATGTAGCCTGCATGAATAACTGTTTGGAGAGAGTGCACAAAAGTTGTTGGAAGAATTTTCTTTTGGAAAGAATCGTTCACTCTGGCAACACAGCTCGTGACGATTGAGATAATCCAAACACTTCAACGTGCCAGTCAGCTCAAAGCCACTCAACGCGTCGGTCATTGCAGTGCAGTTATTATCGTGTTTACTTCGCATAATCCTGTGCCAGATGGTTGACTAAATGTATTAATTGCTGTCAAACGGAATATCCAACATTTCGACAACTTATTACCAAAATAACATGAAAAAAAAAAAATCCCCTAAAGAATTTTATTGAGAAAAATTTTTTTTTTAATTGTTCCCCGTTTTTTTAACTAAAAATTTTGATGATTTATTTATCTGGCACTGTCGAATATCTTTGAGAAAAAAGTGGTGTACACATTTATGATATCTGAGTGACATTTAATATTGCAACAATGGAAAACGATCGACAATGGTTGGTCAACATGTCAAATGGTGTTTTTCAGACCCAGTACATACTCGGGGAAATTATTGGCAGGTGTGTATATGACGTTGTTCATGTGTTCTTTTATTGTAGGTTCGTATAGCAGAGGTACAAATGGAATTAATCGACGTGTCGATATGAATTAATGCAATTATTCAACTTCTGCCTTGATACGCTACTAATGAATAATATTTTTTAAGTGTTGAAAATATTATTTCACAGTATAGTAGTTTTATTTATTTATTTATTTATTTTAATGGCTAAGTTCAATAACGTACAATTTCTGTAAACAACAAATTTTCTAAAAATAAATTTTATCGTCTAAAATTCGTTGCCAGTGTTCGAGGTCAAACATGCTATTAATACTTTTTTTTTTTATTTATCATAGCTGTTATTATTTTCAAATCGTGCTAGAATTTTATTGGTGTTTTAAACTCTATGAGTTTGTACCCCTGTTGTTGATTTATTTATTTTTTAATTACAGAGGATCCACATCAACAATTTATAGCTGTCTTTTCAAAGGGAAAAAACGATATGCCTGCAGAATTGTTCAAAAGGTACTGATGACAAATCAAAATTTAATTAATTTTTATGAAATTATGTTTTTGTTTTTTAATTAAAGGAGGCATTGATTAAAGAAGAAATTCTGCTTAGAATTCAAACACGACTTTTACTGCAGCACGAAAATATTGTGAGTATAAAAAAAAACGCAGAAATATATTGCGTCATTGATTTTTGGATATGTTTAAAGTAAAAATAAATATACAAAAAACCGGAAAAAATAATTTTTGAGTGTGTGTTTTGTGATGAAATAAAAAAAATTTGTTCACATAGATTTACGCTTGAAGATTTCTTGAATTTTATTTAATTCAAGAGTCTGCTCAGCTGTGTCTGCTTGTTCATTAACGGCCTCAGATCTCATACAAATGGAGTTCACCTCGAAATTAGATCGCACACAGTTAAACTGGCATGTATACAACTTGTTATTCATATAGGTAACCGTGAGAGAAGCATTCGACGACCCACTTCAAGTATACATAATAGAGAGCCTTGCGCTTGGTGGCGAACTCCTCGAAAGGTTTGCAGCCTGCGGTGGATATTCGGAAAAAGACGCTGCAAAAGCTGTCAGACACATTGCTCGAGCTCTTCAGGTATGTACAGAGCGCGAGTTCGATGAAAAAGTTATTTACTAAGTGCTTTTTCGATTTAGAATCAATTGTAAAATGTTTAGAATACAAAATATATCATGGAATTCGATTAAAAATATATTTTTTTTCTATTGCTACATCAGTATCTACATAAACAAGGAATATGCCATGGAAATTTACGACCGGAAAAATTACTTTACGCCACGGAAGATGATAATTCTCGACTTGTCCTCACGGACATCGGTGTAGTCACTCAGGCTTCAATGAGCCCCTACAAAATTTTATATTATGGTAATAGTATAATGTAATTATATTTTATTATTTTTAGTCACGTTATTAATGCAAATTAGTAGACGTACCAGAGAGAAAAATGCAGCGGAAAATGCCAGCATATTTGCATCACAAGTACATTGAAAAATATTCATAAAGTGACGTGTATTGTTCTAGAAGTTTGAAGTAAATATTATATTGATAAATTGTTTACATACTTTTAGCACCGGAAGTGATAGCAACAGGAAAATCCCTTCTCTCATCAGATTTATGGAGTCTTGGAATTGTCCTTTATATTATGTAAGAAATTTTTTTTTCTTTGAATTTCTTAAAATTTATTCAAATGTACACGTCATTCTCATCAATTAATTTTCAACTTTTTAACGCGGAAAAGAAGAAAATTTTATTTGATAATATATCTTGATGAGGATGCAATTTAGAGAAATTTTGCTAGATATCTTTTTTGTAGCTAATAGAATTCCCTACAAAAAGTTCTCTTGAGAAAAATTTGCATTTTCAATAGCTTTGAAGATATCTTGGTTTAAAATAGCAGGATAATTTTTTATGTGCCTATAAGCCCTTATTTTGGCTTTAGATACGTGTTAGTTTTACTTTTAAGAGCATTAATTGAATTTAATCGATTTGAGCTATTAAATTTCCGTGGATTTTGTTTTTTTAAATAAATGAATATTCATTGATTGTATATGGGATTACAGGCTTTGTGGTTTTGAGCCGTTTCGGAATGCAGAAAAAATATTTCCATCGCCGTACTGGGATGACAAATCGGAAGAGGCAAAAGCCCTGACAGCATGGGTAAGACAATTATTCGATAAACTAGATTATTTCAATCTCATTAGATATTTTTTTAATTAATTTTCTACCGCGGTTATGATTGGATTTAATTATTTGACTATACAGCTTATGAATCAACGCCCTGAGGATCGACCGACGGCGGAAGAGCTCTTGGAAAATCCGTGGGTTCAAGGGAAAAAAACTTTAGACCATACAATGACCGATACAGTCCAACATCTGCGTGAATTCAACGCCCGAAAAAAATTCAAGGTATATATACATATTACAGCCACACAAAAAAACCGACTATTCTTATTTTTCGGGTTTCGTATCAAAAAATTATAGTTTATCAGGTTTTAAGAGCCTTCTAAAAAATTCAACCCGATACAAGCATTTTTAGAGGTTGCTTACGAATTTTTAAACCTGCAAAAATGGTCAAAATGTGAATCTAGAAAAAAAAATTTTCCTGCCTTTTCCTGCCAAAAACCAAAATAATCGATAATATACATGCTTAAATAATTTATTGTGCCGAATTAAAAAAAATCAAAACGGAAAAATTTTCTAATTTTTAGGCTGCCACTCTAGCTGTCCGAGCCACGCACAGAGCCTTTGTCCTGGCACACAGTAGACAGGAAATTTTCAGTTGATTCACCTGTGATCACGCTTCAACAAAAATCCAAAAAAAAAAAAATCTGACAGAATCACTGAGATATACTTTTTGTCCTCACGACAAATAAAATCCATTTTTCTCAACAGAGAACTCACATTTTTTATTCATCAGTCACAATGATAATATAATGAAAATCTACATTTAAATGTGTGGTGAAAAAAAAAACGAATTACCTTTATTATCAACTGATGGTATTTTTATTGACAATATCTCGATTAGTTGTAGGAAATTCATTTTCAAGTATATCAAATGATAATGTATCCACATATCAACTGAAAAGTACTTGATAAAAATTCACACTTTGCAGAAATAAAGGGAATTTCGTTTGCTATCGGTCGGTTAGCTGCAGAGCGCATGATTTTCACGCTGCTGGACATAGCAGAAATTTTTTATATTATAAAAAACATAATAGCAATATGTTTTTTCTTCTGCTTTATCTAGCAGCATGGACAAAAAAGGGATTTTTACTTTTCCGAAGGCGTCAAAACTCGAAACTTTTCAAAAAGTTAATTAAAATTTATGGTAGACATGATCTGTAATTCATAATCTCTAAATTTAAATCAGTCTTTTTCAATTGACTACGCACATCTTTTTTCGTAATTAAATCAGTCATTCAAAACATTGCTGAAAAATCAGTGTTTCCACAAATTCACATTTGGTTTAGCCGTTCAAATGGCTGATTATTTTTGCAGTACTGACGAAATCAGCAGAAAAATACTGAGAATCAGTTGGAAACAACGGATTCGAATTCAAAGCGAAACTGCGGAATTTTGCGTATCAAATAAAAAGGTAAAATTCTATTCTTTAAAAACCGAAAAGTATGAATAATTTCTATAGTGATATTAAAAATTTCTTTGTTACAGAGAACCACACACATTGCCTCAGGGGTCCACTGGCATTGTGAACATTTTCCTCTCGGTCACGCGACTCTGGCGGAAGACAGGCAACAGGGGGTGGTTTCAGAAACTTCCAGGGGTCGCAACAGACCTGCGCACCGTCACCGCGTCACTCCTAGGTTGACCGCGCGATGCGACTCGCCTCGCAGGCTCGTCGCGACCTCCGCAGTCGGTTCATCTCGCTCTACCATGCGATTGAGTTTCGGTCATGAGGCTCAAGGAACAACCTCGAGTAGTAATACGCTCCTACCTCTCGGTCGACATGTCATTGCTTTTTATTATGCGTGTCGGGCGGCTTTTTTTTGCTCAAATTTGCGCAAAAACAATCACTCATTAAACTGCTCATAATTCAATGCCATTTATCAATTTAAAAAATATCTAGAGAACAAAAGAAAAAAAAATGAAATAGTTGAAAACTGTTGAAAACGCTGGAAAAAAGGTATTGTTAAATTATAGTTGTTTTTTTTTTAATTTTTATTCTATTTCTTTGTTTGATTATTGTATTTTTGAATGTGTCAAATCGTGTAGTATGATTTATCGTTGGTGGAAAACATGCGTGTTTTATTTGTGAATTTTTATTCAGAAAGTTCTAGTCGTCTCTGTCAGCTTGAATCCATTACAATTGTTCGACGAAGCTTTTTCTCGAGGGTATCTTTTTATATGCGAAGCAATTTTTTATTTTTATTTTTTTTTATTGTGAAGGATGAATTTCGAATGAAAAATCGAGGAGGCTGTTTGTGGGTGTGTGTTTTTATGTATGTTTTAGTTTTTTTTTTTTTTTTTGGTTGAACGATAATAGCAGATCGTTGAATTTTATGTTTTGTGGACTAGAACGATGGAGAACCTGTTGCAAGTCTCATGGAGCTCGCTATATGAAAGATCAGATATATAAGTGGATTAAGTTGTGCGCTTGACGCAAATTTTATCGTCTAGACAATCAATTTGTTCATCTATATTCTATACTTGGATGACAGATAATATTCTCTGCTTTAATCATCATGCTGAGCCCAAAGATGCAAAAAACTGGTGAGCTTTTATCGTTAAATTCAGTGTTTTACCTGTGAATGAGGATTTTTTTGTTGTCTATGATGGTGAATTTTTTTTTGTTTTGGCAATCTTTCATTTTTTCTGGCAGTTAAATATTTATTTAATAGTAAAAATTTATTTTAAATTAATTGTATATTAGGGTAACGCGAAAAAAATTAACTATTTTTAGTTTTTGGGTCTCATATAAAAATAAAATATATTTTATCACTTTTTTGAAAACAACTTTTTTTTTTTTTGTATTTTCGCACCGTCTTTTGTGACTATAAATATTAAAAAGTTTAATTTATATCCTTTTTCTTTATTTTATAAGGAATTTTGCGTCAGAAAAAAATGAAATTTTAATATTACTATTAAAAAGTCGTTTAAGAACATCGAATTATAATGTCATTGAAAATTTTCAAAATTCACAGTTAAACAGTTTACCCCCCAAAATTATTATTTTTAACAAAAAATTTATAGAATTTATTTATATAACATCTAAAAATATTTTCAATGGCGAAGATAGGGGAAAAAAAATTTTTTTAAAACCAAATTCTAACCATTTTTGCAGATTTGAAAATTCGTGAGAGACCACTCAAAATGCTTATATATCAGATAGATTTTTTTAAAAGGCTCTTAAAAAATAATAAACTATAATTTTTTAATATGACACCCGAAAACACACAAGTAATCGGTTTTTTCGCATCACTCTATTGTTTATCTTTTAAAATTATACATCGTGAAAAAATTTTTATTGATAATTTTTATTTAGTTTTATCAAAATTAATTATTGCAACTTGAGAAAAAAAAAATTTAACCATAAATAATAGCATATTTTGAGATCATATAAAAAACACGTATACAAAATATAATCTCGTAAAACCTTGGCTGCATCTCAAAGCATGTATAAGTTACGACATATTTTATGATTTTTTTTTATAACTAATAAAGTCGTTTAAAACAATCTACAATAAGTCATAAATCTCGATACTTTTATACTTAAAAAAAATTGAAAATAGTCTAAAAAACCGTTTTTTAACCGTAAAAATAATTCACTGTAAGACTTTTTTGTTAATTCACTAAAGTTATCTTAGAATTCCACAATTTCAGTGAGAGTCAACGATGCGCAAATTCTCATGCTGTCAGAGCGAGCTCATTATGACCATTCGTTTGCGGGGTATTTACACAAGCGAACTGCTGACTGTGCCAAGTGGCAGCTTCGATGGTTCGTCCTTTATCAGGTCAGTTAAATTCTTTTTTATCCCGTACAATTTATCAATGTAACAAGCTCTATTAAATCCAACTTAATTATTAACAAAAAAAAACATTACATGAAACAGAATTTGAAGAAAAATTTTTTTTCATTACAGAATTTGTTGTTCTACTATGAAAGTGAAACTTATTCGCGACCGAGTGGAGTAGTTTTGCTGGAGGGTTGCTACTGCGACAGACTCATTACAACACGTGCAAAGGAATCGGAGAAACAGGTATATGTCCAATTATTTTAATAAAATATAATAAGATTATATCGTGAGATATGTTGACTTAATTTCCTCGAGTATTATTCCGTGTAATCGTATTTTTTCTGTCTCTCTTGCGTGTTAAGAAAATTTACAGTTTTTATACTCAATTGAATGCTCCAACTTATTACCTACGAAATTAATTTAAAGATTTTTATTAGACAGAAAAATAGTGGAAAAAAAAATTTCTTTTTATTTTCACATGGTGAGAATTGCTTTTTTAAGGCACTTTATCGTCATTATTTACAATTAAAATCACGTTTTGCGCCATTAATCACTCAAGTTTATCGCTAATATTTACTTTGAACCGATAAAGCACAATATAGTTTCAATTTTCCTGATATTCCCAGGCTACACAAGCTTCCGGGTAAACACAAGTTGCATTAAAAAATTACTGGTGCCAGTTTACAAAGAGATCAAAGTGAAAATCTTGACAATTCTACATTCTTTTATGGAAAATATACATTGAATAAATCGAAAATTTTACATTGAATTTAAATATATATCAGAATAAAATAATTGAACTGAAAAATTTATAGTATATGAATTTTTACAATTATTTTCTCTTAATAAAAATTTTATTATTAATTTTTCAACGAACTTTTCACGTTTATTACACTAAATACGCGATGCTATTCACTCTCTCAAGTATTTCATAAATGTTTTGAAATTCTTGTAGCTTACGTTAAAATATTTTAAATTCTCTGCATAAATGTCAGAGGCATAAAATTTTGAATTCAAGAAAAAATAAATTATTGAATAAATTATAAATAATTATTATCATTTTCAAAGACTAATTGAGGGCCAATTAAATTCTGTGTGACAGGTGGCTCGGTGCGATAAATGAATTAATTGAATTATTATTTCATAAACAAGGCCGTAAAAGCACTGCCTCGCATATATATATATTCTCACCCTCGTGTAATATGTCGTCGAAGACCATAACATCTATTTATCTTTTGTTGTCCAGGTCACGATATAAAAATTTCATGCAACCACCGCGTCGCAAGATTAGATATTAATAGAATTTTTCATTGACTTTTGTCTCATAATGCCTCGCGAGAGAGCAACAAAATATTTTTCTTGACAAAATTGATTTTTATACGGTGTCAACATTAATTTTCGGCTTTGAAAATATTTTTCCGTTAAATTCCGCAATTTTTTAAAATAACATTTTATCCTAAAAAAAATTATGAAAAATGTATTATAATAAAAATTTTAATATGCTTCATCAAAAATTTTTTTTCAGATATTTCAAGTTTTTAATAAAAAAAAAAAAAACAACCCCTTTATAATGGTCGACATCGATATTAAAAATTTTTTTTTCTATTTGTTAAAATCAATTTTCATTTTAGATATTTTTCAAAAGTCAAGAGTTATAAAATTTTTCGATTTCATCTAATTAAAAGATATAAATAATGAAAATTTTCATTTTAATTAAAAAAAAATAATAAGTAAAATTCTTTTAAATGAAAATATAACATTATTTTAGTTGACTATATAGCTTTAGTACGGTGGAAAAGTAATGATAGAGAGGATGGCATTTTTTTTTGATCTACAAAAAAAATAATATTAAATTGTTTAGTAAATATACGAGCGGAAAAAACAAGTTATCTTAATAGAGGAAGTAGAGGTTATATAGGCGCAGTGAGGAATATACAAAGGATGATAAACGATTTCACGGGCGAAAAGGTCCTGGGGTATGACTGGGTCAAGGTGTTGTCGTTCCGAGGCAAGTCTGTAAAACTTGTATGACCAATGCATCACTTATAACTATACACTTAGAGTCTGGCCACCTGTGATCGATTTTTCTCGCGTCAGAGATAGACTCAAATCGATATTTCGCTACTTGTCAGATATCAACACAGTCTATACTGAAAAATAATTGCCAACATTTACTCTTATCATTTTTATTTTCAACTTGCGATTGCATATCTGCGGAAAATTTGTCGCGAAAATTCCTATTTCCCGAGCTAGGTAATCGAAACACAAATTGGATTATGGGGTTGTTTACTGGTGACCTTACGAGCGTCGTATATCAACTTTTCTGTGACACTGAAACATGAAGGAAAAATAAAAAAAAAAAACAAAATTTCTCAATTTCGAGCATGCAATTTTTCTCTATACGCAAATGTTATTTTATCTATGACTTTCGTAGTTTATTTCTATTAAAACTATAAGTGTATTTTTCTATTTTTAACGAATTTTTGATTTAAAAATTTGCCAGGAACATTCGAGAACTGCAAAATGAGAAATATTTTATTTTATCGTATGCGTACAGAGGTGAATTCGTTCTTCCCCTGAGTGCAATTTCATTGGCTCATATTTTTCTGTTGAGTTCACCCTGAGGAGTATCGGTTACATTCATGACGCATCGAATTTTATGTATGAAATACAGTAATATGCATGGTTGATACAATCTCGTTAGCATGCGATATTGAAAAAAAGAAAAAAAAAATGTCATTTGATCGTATTTCTGATTCCAGTTACAGAAAATTTGATTTCAGTACAAAGTCAAGCATTAAACCATAAATTAAAACAAATATATATTTATACAAGAATTAATTAAAACGCCATCGAACAACTGAATAAGTCACTTAAGCAATAAATAAGTAGATAAATAAATAACCTGCAAAATAAACAAATAATTATAGATACATTGTCGTTTAAATAAGATATTTGCATGAGAAGTCATGCAAAATTCATGAAAATCTTAATATAAAAAAATTTTAACTCACAAAATTTCATATATTACAAATTAACTAGATTTTGTAAAACATAAAAAAAAATATTTTTACATAAAATTCGCGTAAAATTCGCTGCTTATTCCGAAAAAAACACACCTTATTGCTTAGCAGAAGGATTGTGTATAAAATAAAGCGGAAATTATAAACAATATAAATATTAATTGAAAAAAAAAAAAAAACAAAACGATTCGTACACTGGTTTAATGCTTTTTTTGCTAATAAAATATTTATAACGGATTGAAAAAAAATAATATCTGTATTTTATGTTGCATAAAACATTGAATTTATTTTTATGGCATAAATTCTCTGTGAAATATTAAAAAAAAATTATTACAACAAAGAAATTTAATTATTATTGAATATACCATGCATATAAAATTTTTCATTTTCTATCAAATTTCCACAAAATATACTCGTAAAAAACTATTCAAATAAAAAATATCAACATTGATATCATTAAAATGCATTCTAACTATGCAAATATTAATTAATTTGCCTTCTGTAATTTTACACTCGTTGAAAATGAACGAAAAAAAAAAAAAAAACACGGTATTGAGTTTTTTTTCACTGCATTCTCTACAATTTCAATATTTTGCCTGGTAGAGGCGACTAATTTTTCGAGAATATCCATGAATACCTCGCGAGAGATAAAACGTACGCCACATTCTCACGAAGTAAAAAGGCTCTATTCATCAGACGACTGGTTAATTTTCTGGCCTGCATTCAAATGCTCGAGCTATTTCCCTTGCAAATGCTACACTATAATGTATAGAGTACACAGGTGTGATTTATAGGATTCATTAGTTAATACCTACAAAACAAATAATTCAAATAATTATATTTCAATGATTCTAATTATCGCGCCTTTTTTATGCGTCACTTGTTTAGGTGATTTTTTTCTTTTTTTATCAAGTTGAAAATAGGCAGAAGTCTTTTGTTTATGTCCATGTATCGATCGAATTAAAATGGCTAAGACAAGGTTAAGATTTAGGCGTCGTTTTAAAGACCATCGCACACCCCCCAAACCTCAAATTTATAGGAAATAATTATGCAGTATAGTGTTAAATGTTTTGCTTCAAAAAAATACAATACAAAAAAATTCGAACTCACTGTACGCTTTGACACATCTGCATTCATCGAAAACCAGGGAAGAACTGGGCGACGTGGTCAAAACGTCGAAATTATTGATTTTTCACTGTTATCAGTGCACGTCAGAGATGTCAAAGCAATTATCGACTGTGCGCCTTTGGGACACGTCT
>MVJL01000874.1:0-19928 GCA_002156465.1 Macrocentrus cingulum | reverse complement strand
GGGGGGGGGGGGGGGGGGGGGGGGGCAAAACCGATTGCAGCGTGCGAATCGTTTGAAAGCGTACTAAAGAATTGTAAAAATACTGGTTGCAATAGCAAATTTTAGAAATTTGCTATAATCACTCCTGACCTATAAGTGAGGTTAGATAGATTTTTTTAATACATTTTTTAAAATTAACTAATTTCTTATAGTATAACTAAGCAAAAAAATTAATAGTTGTATTAAAAATACACGTTTCACGTAACAAGAAATCATTATTTCAAAAAATGAAACAAATTTTATCGATGAATGCATGTGCTTTAGTGTAAAATGTACCTTCTTTAGTACCTACATTATGTGGCGCTAGTGTCACACACGGAGTGAATAGTGATTCGCCATTCTAATGGCACTTTTATGAGTTGAAGAGAGAAAGGATGATGCCAATCACTATGAGGGGGGCCAATGACTGTACTTTTTACTTTATAATGCTTTATGTATTAATGATTCAAGCTCGCTAGCGTGGTAGTCGCCAGCTTGGAATTCCTGGCGATCGTTAAAAAGTCAATTAGGCGAGCAATGTGCTTTGAATGTTCGGTGGCAACAAGAGAAGTAACGAAGCAATAGCGGGTCAGTAGGCCGTGTATACGGTCTTACAAACGCGCATGACCCCACGCTAAAGAATCGGGGCCGGCATCTGAGTGCAGCTGTACCGCTGTTCAACTTGGAGCTTCGTTTGCCGTTGTTCGCCCCACTCTCGAGGATAGTTCTCCCCGCCAATTGGATTATAGTTGGACAGCGCCGCGCTGCGCCACGCCGTGGAACTCGCGCATCTGCGAGCGTCGTTTGTTTCGGCTCTCAATTCGTCCCCATTGACTCTGTTATCATCACCCCTTTTCTTGTTCCCATCATTACGATGCCTGCTGACCTTGGCGCGCCGAAACTTGCTTTGTTGCGTCGAAGAGGCAAAATGGAGGTCGATGAAACGCCGCAAATCTCGGATGTTGTATACAATAGGGAAGTTTGATTGTTGTATTTGTTTCAATGTGTCGCTGAGAATTGGAATTGGTTGATGCGGCACACGCTCGAGAGGGTGCGCAAAGTTTTATAGTATCTGGGTCAAAGCAGTATTAATATTGTGCTTGTACAGACAACGACAAACAATACTGTTGTATATAAATTACTCCACAGTGCAATATTATTTTTGGTATATATTTTCAATGAGTATTATCCTCTTTGAGCTTATTTCAAGCTGGGGTGGGACAATACGCGAGGCAGAAATAAATTGGAGGTCACGAGGGACGACGCAACGCGTGACTGAGTACTACAAGATTGTCAGATATCGCTTGCTTCATTATGAATAACGCACGAGTAATGACAAAATGTTAAATTAAATCCTTCAAAGTTCTTTTTTTTTATTTTGCGCAGTTGGCTTAAATATCTTGCACTCTGGTGCACGAAAAATCCACGGAAATCTCTGAGTGGATCTTGTTTTATTGGAAATACAATAAAAACCGTTAAAGTTACGACCCTTTTGCTGATACATACGAAACTGCTGGAAAATAAAAAGAAAAATCCACAGATTTGAGCCTAAATCCAGCTATTCAGGATATCTGCAATATAAAAGCCCTTGCCGTTTTAACCTGGATTGTTTTACAAGCGAGTTCTTTCTTACAAGAATTCCATCTCCAACATTTTAGGAGGTAATGCTGCAGAGCCATATCAGCGGTGTGTAGCCGTGTACATATGAGAATGCAAGAGTAAATGTATTACTGTATTTTTCTTGTTATTTTACGTTGTTGGAGCGCTTTACAAGACGCCAACGCAAGAATGCTCATGGCGGGAGGACGCGCGCGGTGGCCGTTGGAAAAAAAAGAAAGTTGGGCGGACGTATAGTCAACCGCACTGAGTTCCGCAGCCCCAGGCACACTGTGTGCCATCGCGCTCACCCTTATATGCACATATATATATTGCGGCGGCTTAGACATCAGACAGAAAGGAGCTACGACGATATATGACGCCACTTTTGAGAGTGCAAGCGTCGGCGCCATTTGTGACGCATCTTGCATCAAGGAAAAGATGAATCTCCATTTTCTTCACGGAAACGTTTTACGTTGTATAACCTTGTACGATTGCCCTCGGGAGTCACACGCTACTATTGTTGACCGCCCATTTTGCTTCGCGTCATCCATTCCAATCGATTGTAATTGCTTCTCCATTGCGGTGTTCCCTCTGCTGATAAGTCTGTCACGATCAATATTTTTTCCAACACGATAAAACCCTTTACATCGGAAACAAATACATGTAGTATAGACAGAACAAGAAAAATTGTATACTTATCCGCAATGCAGTTGACACTATTGTTCAGATATATACAATTATTGTATACAATCGCAGTTTAATTAAGCAAATTGACCGAGGTGCCATAATGCATTGTGCGACACAGTAGTATTCACAGGGTTAATGCTGTCATGACAACATTTTTCTGCAATGTCCATGCGTCCTTATTTATGACGTCACATGGCTGGCATCGGCGTCGGGTGCGCCGCGTTGTTTGCCCCCTCGCTCCTCGTTGGCCGTTGACGACACTGGCGCCGCGATTCATGCCAAGATGGCGCGCGATTATTCCGGTGTCCCCATTCAGGCTGTCTTGTAGAATTAATCTCTCTTGTAGATGTAAAAACAACAATAGTACTTCGCTGCATTGTCAAAATATAGTCGTTTGATTGCGTTGCACTAATTTGTGATTGTTTATAACGGCTTGCTACAAATTTAATTTTAAACGAATCGATTAGCGAATGGAATCTATTAATAAATCGACAATATCAATGGAAGCAAAGATTGCAGTATATGGATTGGAATGGAGGGGGATATTCTGTTGTTGTGTGCGCTTGTATGACAAGAGATAACGGCAAAGCCGTCTAGCACTGGCTATTACCGCGAGTCAATACTAAAAATGATTGTTGTGCATCTATATTCATGTGCGAACGACATGGAAGTTCAGGGAGGAATCGGCTGACTCGGTTAGTCGGCGTGGCATGCAGATCGATAAGTACGTTGCAAACAGGCACGGAATTGCAGCACGGATCGCTTGCCGTCGGCCAGGCTGACTTGACGGGCTATGTAGCGACTTGGCGTTGCTCAGTGTAACGTGTATGTTCACCTAGTTTTCATTGACACGCGATAGCCCAATCGCGGCTATAGGGAGGTTAGTTGTCGACTGGGCCGACGGCTAAATCCATATTGAAAGTATAGTATTGAATAGCGGCCGTTGTGCACTTACAATACATCCGCTTTAATGACCCTCAAGTCATCACCGCTATTTGGATAATCCTATAATACTTTTCTTCCAATCGTGTTAGAGATCGAAAAATATATTTACAAAGTTGAGCTTCATAAACAATGAAATAGGTGTTTCGGTTATTCTTGTTTTAGATTTCAAGATTCTTGTAAGTTCATGACATGTCGGTGAAATATTTTTTTTTTGTGATGAGTTTTTATTAAAAGTTAATTTTTAAACGTGTTTTTTTTAATAATAGATGGACGGTTATACAATATTGTTTCAGGTTATAAAAATTTTTTGTTGTAATTCAATATATTACGTTGGGAGTTTTGTTTGTTTTGACTTATTGATGGATACTATTTTGTAACTCAACAAACAATGATACTTTTGAAAGTTGTTGGATATTGTTTTTTCGTTACTGATTTATAACGTTCTTGTTTTGTTTTCAAAATGTTTCGTTATTCGACATTTTATGCATTGATTTATTTGAAATTTAATTAACCTACTTTTATTGTTTATTGTTGTTTGTTTACTTTATGTTTCTTATTTGTTTTCAGGTTTTAGAAATTTTTGTTTATACTTTTAGCGTTTGGGCATTTCATTTTTAGTTTGTATTGTTTTTTGTTTTTAAATTTTTCCATATTTTTTATTAGTTTAATTGATGTTTTGTCGAGTTCTATTGTTTCTTGTATGCATTTATTGTTTCCTTTTTTGCCGGTATTAATTCTCGTTAATTTTTTTATTGTTTAATTTTTTTTCTTGTTTTTTGTTTAATTTTATTTTTTCTTGATTTTTACAAGATAATATAAATATAATGACGGTTTAAGGTAGTACATGAGTAAAAAAAGTTTTTGAGAAAATTGGCCTCAAAGTTCAGTATTTTGAAAACAGATTTCATACTCACTTATAACGCCTGGTGTAGGGATCCCCATGAAAAATACTGAACTTTAAGGCCAATTTTCTTAAAATCGTGTGAGTTAATCATTTTTAAATTTTGTGTACTTGTCGAAATTTTATAAAAATCTCTTTCAACTTTTTTTACTCATGTACTACCTTAAAAAAAAATATGTGACAAATTGTTGTTGGAGTTTAAAAGAACTTTTATATATTTGAAAAATCCTATATATAGAAAATTTTTTTTCCAATATTTTTGCTTTGGGGAAAAATACTTGATGGGCGTTTCTATATTGTTGACAATAATAGAGAGTAATTATGATTGTTTTGTATTTTATTGTTTTCTAGATTAGACTACATAGCTTCAAGGTGCAGGCTATGATAATTCCAATAGCAGATTGAGCACACTCGTCGCTTCATGTATACGTATGTAATATGCTACAGTGTTTTGTTGGATGCATAATATATGTGTGATATGTGATAATAATGCGGATGTACATTGATGGCGTAGGTCGGACATGAAAAATCTTGGTTCACGTTGGACTGGCCCCAACATACTACGCACTGCCGCAGCGCGTTCATTATTGGTCGCCGCTCTTTCGCCGAAGGATACCGGAAGACGCAGACATAATAACGCGAGGAGTGACGAGAGACGACGGAGTACTATTGAAAGCGGCGAAACGACCGAGAGCAAGGGAAAAACGAGGAACAACGTGGTGCAACAACCGCATTTATCCGTCCGATCCTACAAAACTTCTTTGTACACTACCGCGCATTCCAAATTCAAGAAGCCCCTTAATATCGACATTTCTATATCTCGCTTACAGCTACACTCTCGCCATCGACAGTTTTATTATTCCACACCTAAGACACATAGCCGTCATTTCAGGAAGTGTTAGCACCAACCGTAAGGTAATGTTTTTTTTGTCTATTTTTAGTTTTATTTATTTATTTAACGTCCATTGGCAATTTTTACAAGTGAATTACACTATGTGTAAGAAATATATATATTTCTTCAACTTTTTTAGTCGATTACAGCCTTGTTTCAGGAAAAAATTTTTTTCATGTTAAATTTTATATAATTGAACGACCATTTGGGTTTTTTTTTTAAAAATTATTTTTCTATTTTGTTTATTTTTTTCAATGTGTAAAAAGTGTAAAAAAATTTTTTAGGCAAGTTTTGTTGAAAAAAATTATTTTTATTTTTAAAAAATCTTTGTAAATGTCATTTTAATTTTGGAATTATGTGAAAAAAAAAATATTTTTTTGCCATAGAAATTTTTGTCATGTTAAAAAATTTATTAGAATATTTAATCGATTTTTTTCTTATAATAATTTTTTTTCAATCAAATATAGTTTTATAAAATAAGTTTTTTAAATTAAAAAATTTTTTCCTTATTTATATCGTCTTTAAAAATTAAAATTTTATATTTTTACATAAAAAAATGGGATAAAAATTTTTTTTAACTGTTTAAAAAATTAAATTTTGATTATTAAAAAATTTTAATTTTATTACATTAAATTTATTTTTCATAACTTTGAATCATGATTTATTTAGAATCTCAAAAAACTTACATATCCAACTAATCCAACTATAGTAATCTTAACTTAAAACTTAGTTTAGAGCTTTTAAATTAATTTTTACTGTATAGTATTTATTTTTTTTTTTTAAATAGTTTCATATAATAGACAAACGGTAAAAGTTTAAATAGAGGAAATAAAAAAGTGTATGATTGCAGGAAGGTGCCTTGGTTGTGCGCAGCGTAGACAATGTCCGAAGATTCTGACTCCTTATCAGAAGAACGAAGTTTGTTCCGTCCGTTCACGCGGGAATCCCTGGCTGCAATCGAAGCTCGTATTGCTGAAGAACTTGCCAAGCAAAAGGAGCTCGAGGCAAAAAGCGCGCAAGGCGAGGTATAAAAACAACAATTCCTTTTCATTAATTCCAAAAAAAAAAAAATCAATTTAAGATATTTTAAGTGAAACTAACGAAACAAGTAGTAGAAACAGGTTCAAATCAGGCGGTAAAAAATTCTAAAATTCCGATCTGCATATAAGCAAGAAAAATTAAAAATCAATTTTAAATAAATAATATTTAAAAATTAATAAAATATCTCTATACGTATAAGTTGAATATGAATTTTTAATCATGCAAATTCATCTCTATGGATAATATATTGATTAATTATGCAGCCAGTGATATTGAGCTTCAGGAGCGCGAGCTAACGCTGTATTATATTTACAGAGCGATAAAAAAAACGCTTTTTTAATGTTTAAAGTTGCTACGCGCCTCATTGGCTTATCGATTTGTCACGTTCAACAGATAAAAAAAATGGGAAATTATGTAAATTGATGTAAACGCAAGCAGCACGATAATTCAGTGTATACATATATTATTTATTCAATTGGACTCAATTTATTCAATATTAATTTTTTTTATATGATTTTTATTTTATTGTTTATTCCAATTGTTGATTTTTGCGTTTTTTATTGCATTAAGTTTTATGTATTTATCGCGATCAATTTTCTATGACATTTTAACATTTCTTGGAGAGAAAATTATAGAAAAAAAAATATTAAAAAATGCTTTTTTGATTAAAAAACATTTTTTTTTTATTTATCGGAAGAATTATCATTAAAAAGTACACTCTTTAAATCAATTAAAAAGATTTTCATTTTTTAATTTAATTATTTAATTAATATATTGCCGTTTTATGGTGATAAAAAAATTATGGATTATATCAGAGTTTAAAAATAATTTTCGTGAGGCTAATCAAATATAAATGTAGTTTATTAGACATGAATATTCATTAAAGTTTTAAACTCAAAGATATTTCAGTAATTTTAACGTGAAAAATAAATTTCTACTTTAACGCCTCAGATACGATAATATTTATTACTTTATTTACTTAATTAACGTCTAGATATACTGATTGTAATGAATAGACTGATTTCAGAATATTTTATTCAAAGACTATACTCAAATTGGTGGAATATAGTTGAATTATCGCATCGGATATAGATGAAATTGAGTTTAATTTGTCATTAATGCTAGTTATCTAATTATAAACTAACTGTCCGTACTATTGTCAAAGTTGTAAAAGTTGTAATTGATTTTTGAGACGTATATCGAGCTCCGCAAAAAGTCGCATAATCGCGTTTCACACATATCGCTTCTGACGCAGGAAAGAGTGCGCATGCGCGCACCGTGACCAATACATACAACTTGACAGTAGTTGGACAGTTTGTCGTGAATTGGCACATGCGAGTTAATTGATATGACAAGCTAAGTAATTCATTTTCCGTACGATCGAATTTTTAGGTGCGAGTTATGATAGTTTTTAGATGGAATCTAATGTTTTATTGCAGTTTTGTTCAAAAATTGTCAAACTTTAATTCAAGGTTGTACTGGCGTATAAGTTTTATATTTATTAACCGATAAAATGCATTAAATTTTATGATTAAAATATTTCAGCATAGATTTGAATATTCATTTTGAGATGAATAATTTTTTTCTTGAATATGAGTGGTTATATCGTGTGTTTTTGTTATTATTAATTAAGAAAAAAAAGTTAAAAAACGACGAACTTTTTTGCAATACTTTTTAAAGCAACATTTTTCAGCAATTTTTTAAATTAAATTGTGGTCAGTAGTATTTTAAATTTTAATTAAAAGTGCGTCAGTTCGAACAGTGCCATAAGGTCCTGTGTATTTCAGTCAAACTTTACGAATTAATTTCTCCACTCACAGACGAAAAATCTTTTTAAAATTTTACTGATCGATCAAAGGCATAATTTGAAACTAATGTACAAATTTTTATCAATTTCTGATATTAGTTGACTCTCACGCCAGTTCAACCTTAACAAAGAAAGATATTTTTTGGTTTGAAAAATCCAAAAATAATTTAAAAATCTCATTATCAGTATTGATTTATTATTTTTGAATAAAAAAAATTTTTTTATCAGTAAATTTTGTTTTTCCAATTTTTTTAGAAAATATCAAAAAAATTTTTTTCATGAAATAAAAATGGTCGGGTTACATTCCACTAGTAAAATCAAAAACAATAGTACAATAATAGATATTTTCCGGCGTAAAGCCCGAAAAAGAGCTAGGGTGTAATAATCAAACCGACTGAGCACTCTTCAAGCCACTAAAGAAAATAATAAATAAGTAAATACACTAAAATGAAATAAAATAAAATAAAAAAGAGTTCTATTTTTTAAAAATATTAATTTTTAATCATGTAAATTCAATTTTTTAAAATTATTTTACAAAATCATCTCTTTTTGTTTGATAAAACAATTAAAAACAATATAATGGCAATAGATTAATTATTAACAATAGTCTGGAAAACTGAGCGTTTTTAAAACCAATATTGTAAAAAAAAAGATATTTTTTCGTATACTTTTCTCTCCATAGATTTTTGTTGTAACCAGTGTTGATGGATGTGTGCTTGAATCTGTATAATTAGTAGTAGATTCGATGGAATTAATTAACTAATTTACTAACTAAATCAAAAAATTGTTTGTGACTGTTGTAAAACGATAAATACTGTCTTACTATATATTTTTTTTCACTATTTTTCAATCTGTACATTAATATTCTGGAAATCGCGTGCGGAAGCTCGATGAATGCGGTGTCATTTTTGCTGTGCCTGTCTCTATATCATTTTTTTTCTTACACACAAAATCCTTCGGGTATCTCTCTCCGATATCTAATGATCTATCTTTAGAAAAACAAGTAGAAAACAACGAAAAAACGACAATCTCTCTTTCAATAAAATTTGTTAGATTGAAAATTTAGTAGTTGAATATTTTTTTTGTTTTTTTTTTTCCAATTCTCAAATTTTTAATACTCTATCAACAATGGTTTATTAATTTAATTTATCTCTTCGTTCTTCTTGTATGTCTGTGTTATTGTGTAACTCTTTCCCTATTGTGCTATTCCAGGGTGGTTATGGACGGAAGAAAAAGAAAAAAGAAGTAAGATGTTGCATCATGCCAAGTAATATCAATAATACTCACACTGTTTTTATATCTCATTTTATATATATATATATATTGACACATGGCATTTTTAGCGGCATAGGCTCAATCAAATATGCTAGCATTATAGAAAGCTTGATTTTTAATATAATTTGTACTATTCTATATAACACACACACATTTTATCTTTTTATTCAAAACATCGAACAGCAAACAATTCATTACACTAATGGGGTGCTAAAGCTTTTACCCTCACTCTTCTTGCAATATTTTTCACATTCTCACAATATTTAACCGAATTTTAAATTTAATTATGCAATTGTTCATTGTCTGCAAGCTCTTCAAATTGAAACAGTAAAAATTGTTTCCGTAACGGAATTTCATTGTTTTATACAATAACATTAGTAATTATGAAGTTTTGAATTAAAAACGGAAATTTAAACAGATTTTGAAAGGTTTAAGTCTAGTTACAAGGCTGAAACAAGAAGTTTTTTTTATTAATTTGGCCTAAGAAGGTATTTTATTTGATAAAAACGCAGAGTATTATTGTTTATAGTCTCAATTTTTAAATTTACAATGGCACCAGTAATTGGAAAAAAATATTGATCTAATGTATACTAGATAAATAAAATAGGTCAGATTCTTTTGGTGGATAGAAAAATCTAGAGATTAATGAAAGGAATCATCAAAATAATAATTTTTGTCAAAATGACAGTTTTTAAAATACAAAGTTTAGATTTTCGATAGGAATTTGTCGTGATAAATTGTTTTTTAAAAACGAGAAATAATTATCGTTGTTATGTATTGAGCATTTAACGTTTTTATAAATTATTAAAATTATTTCGAAAGACAGGATGACGAGAAAATTGTGTTAATCGATTTCAGATCGGTTGAGTCGTTTTTGAGAAATCGTGGCCACCGCGTCTTTAAAATAACTGTTTTGAAAAAAACACGTTCAAAATTATACAGCTCTGTACCAATTGATGACTGGTTCAAAGATCAACGGGTCAAACACCGTTTGTAATGCACATGTTACAGTTAATGACTGATTTCGGCTAGTACACGTACTTATAATAATTCATTTCCGATTCTTACAACTACCCACTCGTCTGTACAATGATACACGCGTCTTCCGCACAAAATTTGCAATCAATTAGTATTTTTTTTATTATCAAAAAGAGCCGTATTTTTTTATTTTGTCAATTTAAGTGCCAGTGGTCATTGGTACCTATAGTCAGAAATTGGTACAGTTGCCTTACAACCGCTAAAAAATTAAAAAATCTATTAAAAGTTCAAACAAAATTTTTTTTTTAGCTTAAAATTTTTTATCTAAAAACGGAAATTTTCGGAAAAAATTACTAAAAATTTCTACATACTAAGATAATTTTTAATTTATTAAAAATTTTTTATTCTGTTAAAAAAAAAACATTAAATTTTTAGATTTTTTTCATGTGTAATGGAATATTTCAAAAATTTCTCCCAGATCTAAAAAATAAATTCAAATCTAAAAAATTTAAATATTAGATTTTTATTGTTTTGATTGAAGAGACGTATAATTAGATTATATTTGATAAAAAAAAGAATAAAAATATTTCAAGAAGTTGCCTCTTCCAGCAGTGGCTTGTATAGTGAATGTAACAAAAGCTTTGATAGAATTAGTTGGCAATGAACACGCGCAAAAATAATAAAAATTGAGTCACGATGATATTGATTGGATACAGTAGACGTGATCACACATAATTTAGTGATTGCCTGCACGCGCAACATGAACATGAATAAATTTTTATTGTAACCACAAAACAAAAGTCAAATGAAACACTGGATTTCAAAAAGACTTCAGCTAAAACAATTTTAGAATATAGGATATAGAATATATATTCAACGTCTAGAAATAGAAATAGATATTATGCATACACATATAAATAATCACAACACAAGCTATCACAAAAATTTTTTTTTTTTAATAAAATATATTTTTTCTAGATATTATACAACTGTCACGACAAGTCCAATAAAATTATATTTTTTAGACAGTCAAAATTGTTGGTAACGCACTAGTAAATGTGGAGTATTTATTGAGTATTTTCTGAAATATTTATTTCACATTTGTTTGCGGCAGTGCTCCAACCGCTGCGGTGACATTGAATGATTAATTAAGATTGTGAAAACCTGGAAACAATAGAGGACGCTAATAAAAGGGACACGTGTACATACAGAAACAGAGAAATCTGTGTAATTGCTAGTTAAAAACGTGAATTAATTTGTTTTAATTGTTCCACAGACCCGCTATGACGATGAAGACGAGGATGAGGGTCCACAGCCTGATCCGATGTTCGAACAGGGGGCACCAATTCCAGTCCGATTGCACAACGAATTTCCCCCCGAGCTGGCGTCGACGCCACTCGAAGATATTGATACCTTCTACCACAATCAGAGGGTAAGCTCTTTACAAAAAGAGAAAATTGTCAAAAAACGGCTCATTAACGGTTTACAACCGTTTTTTTGTAGTTTTGTAGAATGGATTTTTATAAAATTTTCTGTAATTGGTAATAATTCGGTGCAGTAATAAGGAAAAAAAATTCTTAGCAACGAATGTTTCTCCGATTTTTAGTACAAATCAAAATTTTATCTCTATAAGCAAACTGACATTTTGCTGATTGGTTGTTTGAAATTTTTTCGCGCCGTGATTGATTGATTGCAAAAAAACAGCTGCAGTAAATTTAGACGTTTTTTCGCATTGTGATTGGTTGATCGAATAACAATACAGTAAAAGTGAAATCACTACCTTTCTACGTAAACTGCGTAACTACATTTTTTTCGAAATTAAGATTATTAGTGCAAAATACTCGTTAGTACTTCTAATACACGTTTATGATGATTTTGGCCATTTTTGCAGATACGGGGTCTATATGTAGAAAGGGGACGAAATGCAGTCCGTATTAGGGTGGCCCAAAAAACCGAACATTTCTGTTTTTTCAAGTATTTTTGAGAGGTTGCTCACGAATTTTAAAATCTTAAAAAAGGTCAAAATGTGATTGTAGAAAATTTTGTTTTCCTGTCTTTGCTACAGCAAATTTGTTACATGTGATGTAAATAAGTCTTACAAAGTTTCAGTTCAAAATATTAATTTTAGAGATCATTTATGAATTTTAAAAGTTTCCAACTATACATTGATTTCGATGTTCTCGAACGACCTCTCCATAATAATATAAAGACTGTATTTTTTTGTGGCATAAAATACCTCGCCAAATAATGAAAATTAACACATACAACGTTTTAATGTTGATAGTCACAAAAGATGGTGGAAAAAGAGCAAAAAAAAAAAATTGTTTACAATCACATTTTGACCATTTTGCAGATTTCAAAATTCGTGAGTGAACTTTAAAATTGCTTGTTTATCGGGTTGAATTTTTTAGAGGGCTCTTGAAACATGATAAACTATGATTTTTCGATACGAGACACGAAAAACAAAAATAGTCGGTTTTTTTTGGGCCATCACTACTATGATATTGTGTGTATTTCGAACTAGAAATTTTTTTAGTCACAGGACAATTCTAAAAAAAAATGAGGTTTTGTTATGGACATTTTTTACAAAAATCTATCTAGATATTTTTTATTTTTTTTTTTGTTTACTTCGATAAAAATATATGAAATTCCTCGAAAATACAGTTTCGCTGTGAAAAATATGCGCCAAGTTTGATAATAATTAATTTTTAACAACCTGATTCAAAATTCAAAAAATATATAATTGTCACACTTACACTATTGTTAATTGATGAAATTAATTATTACCAAACTTGGCCTTTATTGTAGCGATTCCACATATTTTTGCAGAAGCTTATTAACTTGGTCCCCTTTTTTAACAGCGAACCTGTATTTTTGAAGGGTAAATACTATACAACAAAAAATATCAAGTTCATCTTGTTTGGATTCAGTTGGTGTATTTGCGGAAAATATAGAGCTTTTTTTTACGGCGAAAGTTGTTTTTCTCTTGTTTTAGAAACTGTCTAGAAAAAGCTTCTTTGTCGAACCTTGTAACTCACTTATATATACTTTTCAAGGTCTTGGAAGAAAAAAGTGATACAAACACATCTTCTTTTATCTCAGTATATATCGTATAGATACTTAGTTTTTTGCAACGATATCTACAAGAAATGTCGTCTCTTTATTCGTATTTGAAAACTCTAAAAAAAAAAACAACAGAAAAGTCTGAAATGGATAAATCTATTAAATTCTAAATTTTTTATCCAGTGTTACTGATTCAGATAGTGATTTTCAACCGGAAAAATAGTGACGTTTCACAGCAGAAAGTTTGAAACCTGAAAAAAATCTCAAAAAAGCGTTTGAACTCATTCATTGACTTCTCCAAGGCACTTTCCTCTTAAAAACTTTTAAAACAATGACTTCCAGCTCTATATCTTCCGCAGTCTTCAATGAATTAATTCCTCCTTGAAGCTCCTTTCTGAAGAAAAATTTCTCAAAAATCATTTGGACCTCATTTTCACGAGAAAACAATGTCTCAATTTCGTGCAGCTGTTTTTTGCAATTAACCAATCACAGCACGAGAAAATTTCCAACAAACAATCACCAACATGTCAGATTTTTGCCTATAAGGATAAAAATGAGATTTGTACCAAAATTCGTCGTTATAAGGATTTATTTTTCTTATTACTGTACTGAATTAAATAATTTTGAGCCCAATGGAAAGAGCATCGTCAACTTTATACATGTATCTAAGTAAAAATTTGGATAAAAAAAAACGCCATTCAGCCTCACCCGAGATGGAAGGTAGATTTCATGTGTATAATTTTGATCTACATTAAAACCGATCAAAATTGCAGAAAAATAAAAGTATAGTAGGTCATTTTAAAGATAATTTCGTAAGCTTTAAGATGCTTATATCAAAAATAAGCTATTTGTTCTCACTCGGAAGATATCCAAAAAGAAGTAATGATAATAGCGTTTTTAGCGATTTTTGAAATTTTAAATGGCCACGATTTCTAAGCCGCAATTGACCAATTTTACTGAAATTCGGACTCATCCAAGATATTAATTCAAAGAGTAAAAAAACCAAATTTTATTAAGATCGGTTGAAAACTACGGCTGCTATCGTGATGACAAGCTATATTACATATATATATATATACGTAAATGTAAAAATTTTGAACTCTTATCGACTAATTAGAACATATAATGACAAATTCAGGTAAAAATTCCACCATGAGGACAAATGCAATAGTTAGATTTTATGAAATCTGCCTAAAAACGAATTTTCCGAGATAAATTGACATTAAAAATATTCTAAAATTCTAATTTTTCCTCTAAATATACTCAGTTGTCTCGCGCCATTTATTTCCATGTGCCTGAACTTGGCGCGAGACTTGAACCGAGCTAGTCTCTTGATTCCTGCTAATATTTAAAATAATTTTCCAGACATTCGTGGTCATCAGCAGAGGGAAGGACATATTCAGATTCTCGGCGACGGATGCGATGTGGATCCTCGACCCCTTTAATCCAATTCGACGGGTGGCCATTTATATTTTGGTACACCCACTCTTTTCCCTATTCATCATCACCACAATTTTGGTTAACTGCATACTCATGATTATGCCCACCACGCCCTTCGTCGAGTCCACCGAGTACGTATATTTATACAACAATAATACAAAAATCAAAAACAAACTCCTAAACATTTGACATTTAACCGTATATATACAAAATAGAAGTTACTTAACGGTCTAATTGAAGGAAACAATGAGCGTTTGACGTCAATAGTCCATTAATTTTTCTATAGTTGAATAACATAGCAGTAATAGTGAACAATTGGAAGTGTGTCAACGTGTCTCAAAGTACATTTACATAGACTATACTTAGACTGTGATCACTTTGAGTCTCGGTAAGTTTGCAACAAGACAACTAGAGCAATAGAAATTAGATTTTGTTTCGGTGAAAAGAAAAAAAAAAACAGAAAAAAATGAAAATTTATGTATAGCTAAATGTTTAGATAGTTTGTATTGTTGGCTCTTAAATTACCATTTTTTTAAAATTTGATCTGTATTTTAAGTAATTGTAATTTTGAGTAATTTTGAGCCGTGATTTATGTTTTCAGAGTGATATTTACGGGCATCTACACATTTGAATCTGCCGTTAAGGTGATGGCGAGGGGTTTCATTCTGCAGCCTTTTACCTATCTTAGAGATGCATGGAATTGGCTCGACTTCGTAGTTATAGCTTTAGCGTGAGTAGTTATACATACATTCATTGATTTATTTATTATCTTTCAAGGAGAAAAAGTGAAAAACAAAGTATATGAAAAAAATAGAAAACAAAATGTGTAAAATATGACACTATACATTTTAAGGTACACTAAATTTTTCACCTTTAACTATATCTGTGAAATTATTTCCTCTTGTTTAAAAATTCATTGATTTCGCGAGTTTACAATTTTGAATAATGTATCCCCCCATTCCCGAATGTTCTTTCAGTGATATAGACTGCTAAAGAATTATTTAAGAAATATTCACACACCTCTAGGTAGTCATAATCGATGCCAATCAATGGACACTTGGATAATCGTGCTGTAGGATATATACCGAAGTATAGAGAAAGAGAGAAAAATGATAATTAAATATGTGAAGCTTTTTTATTTTTCCTGTTTAGATGCGTAGTCATCCTTGTCGGTAGGTTATTCTCAACAGTGAGAGAAAAATTTTTATTATACATATATAATAACAATTTATATTGTTGTGACGAAAGTTTTAAATACACGTTGCAGGTTTTTTCTTTTGTTTTATATCAGGATTTTGATAGGATTTATTTGCAGTCTTGTTGAAAGGATACTTTTTTTTTTCAGTATTTGAAATATATGTGTATATTAAGGTAGCCCAAAAAAAAACTGACTATTTTTGTTTTTCGTGTCTTGTATCAAAAAATTATAATTTATCATGTTTTAAGAACAGTTTAAAAAATTCAGCATCTTTGAAAGTCGCTCACGAATTTTAAAATCTACAAAAATAGTAAAAATGTGATTAAAAATTTTTTTTTTTTAATATAGTTGAAAATTTTTAAAATTCATAGGCAACCTCTAAAATTAATATTTTCAATTGAAACTTTGTAGAATTTTTTTATATAACATGTAAAAAAATTTGACTTTTTTTTGAAGATTTTAAAATTCGTGAGTGACCTCTAACACTGCTTGTATCATGCAATTTTTTAGATTTTTTTTTGTATCTCAATTTTTTAGAGAATTTTTAGAATATGATGAATCATGTTTTTTTAAAACGAGTCTCGAAAAATGAAAATAGTCGGTTTTTTTGGCCACTTTAATGGATATATTGATATTTTCAAGTATATAATAAGTATTATTTATGCTAAAGATATTAGGTATGAGTTTTAGGTTATAAAATTGCTGTAAAAAAAATTTTTGTCAATATTTCCCACAGTAAATTCAAAAATTTTGACGTTTTACTGAATTTTGTTTAGTTTTTTGAAAATAACTTGATAAATAAACTAGATATTAAAAAAAAGTTATTAATATTAAAAAATTTAATATTAAATTCCCTATAAAAAACGTAAAATAAAGTTTTCTGTATTTTCCTTAGTTTTCAATGGAATTTTTGTTTTTTAAAATTCTTATTTTTCAAAATATCTCGAAAACAAAGCAAAATATAGTAAAAAATCACATTACATTTTTTATAAGAAATTAAATTTTCTATCATTTGTCTTGAATAATATTTTTCGCTATCTTGCTTATTTATAGAGTTATTGAAGCTTTATCAGAAAAAAAATGTTATACACTCATCTGACATTAATATAACACGATATATAGAATCTATTCGTGGTAAAAATGATTTTAAAACAATTATTCTTCAATATAAAACACTAGAAAAATTTTCTAAAGTTCATATTTAAAATTTTTGACGTTTTTAGAAGCGGAAATATTTTTAAACATAAAATTTTCGTATTTATACAAAAAATTCGAATGACATTTCTTTACTTTTTAACAAGGATTCTAAAAATCCTAAAATCCTTAAATAATAGAATTTTTTGTATTTTTTTTTTTCCTTAATAATTGCAATATACCTAAAAAAAAATAAGATTTTCATAAAATATTTCAGATACTGAGTTTAAAAAATCCAAACTATTAAAATCCTTTAGCCAAGAAATCCATAACAAGACTGTAAAATATAAAAAAAAATTTACAGTAGAACCAACCACACTGACCTTACCAACAAGTTAGTGATCTTTAGTTAAATTTAGTAAAATTCGTGGTAAATCATTATTTCTAGCAATAGAACAGTATCCAATATATATTTAATCGTTTTTTATTGTAGACTAGACTGTGATTAAGATTCATGTTATAATATAGAATTACTCCAAGCCATTTAATGGATTTAGGTTTAAAATTAAAAAAAAAAAAAACTCTGAAATTATCTGCATGAAATAAGAATTTGTACGAGTTAAACTATAAAAAAGAGTGGTAGGCCATTTTTAGTAGTGAATAGTCGTATTTAAAGTCAATTTCAATTTATATTATACATTTTTATTTGATTAATATGAAAATTTTCAACTCATCTGTTGATTTTTTAAACACTGTAATGTCTGACATTCGGGTGTATTGCAGTTATGTGACGATGGGCATAGATCTAGGCAACCTCGCCGCTCTCAGGACATTTCGAGTCCTCCGAGCCTTGAAGACTGTCGCTATTGTACCAGGTATGCTTAGAGTATTGATCAGAGGGTATAGTTTTATTTTAACAGCGGATTTTCGACTGAAGATCAAAGCAATCTTCGTTGTTGATCTTAATTTTTTTTTTTAAGTATTTAATTAGTAAACTGTTTTATTTGCATGATTTTAATGTTGTACAGGTCTGAAAACCATTGTCGGCGCTGTGATAGAGTCAGTAAAAAATCTGCGCGATGTGATAATCCTAACAATGTTCTCCCTCTCCGTGTTTGCGTTGATGGGCCTTCAGATTTATATGGGGGTATTGACGCAAAAGTGTATAAAAAATTTTCCGGAGGATGGATCCTGGGGAAATCTAACCGATGAGAATTGGGAAAGATTTATGAGTAATGAAAGTAAGTTATTAAACCTAGATTTTCTACATAAAACGATCATTTCGCGTGACTAAAGCTATAAAAAAGACGAATGTATAAAATAATTTGTTTTTTTTTTTTTTTTTTTCTTTTTTTCAATATCAAAATATTTTCTAAACTATTAAAAATAGAATTTTTTTGCAAGAGATCTTTTTTGCAGAGAATTTTATTATCTACAAAAAAGGTTCTTAACAAAATTTGTCTAAGTCGAATGTTAGTGTATCACACTATGTGTGATATATCATCAGCATGTTAAAGGTTTTTGGTTTTAAAAACGCAATTTATTTGATTAAAATTGATCTAAATTTTATTTTTCATTTTTCAGCAAATTGGTACGTTGATGAAGCCGGCAATATGCCACTATGCGGTAATTCATCAGGTGCCGGGTAAGTTTTTTTTTTCTATCTAAACAATTTTTAAATAAAAGTGAATATAAAAAAATTAAGTATTCTAGTAAAAAATATCTTGGGATATGATTTTTCATATTTTAATGATTTTTATGATCAATGAGATGACTAGAAACATCATAGAAAATTCTAGCCCGTGGCGTTGCTGATGCACGTTTTGGAGGTTGTTGCGCGATCTATAGTGTGATATAAGCCATTCACATGTTAAATGCAAAAGTAGAAATCGAAACAAAAGATTAGCTGCTAAAACTACATGAAATCCCAAGCATTATTTCAGTAACAGTTGGGTTAATCCACTGTACCGATTCAAGAATATTCAAGCCTGAATTTTAGTAAGATACTATAATACACCTGATCATAGGCATTTGTTGAAAAACGCGCGCTCGTCACATGACGTGAATTGACCAATAAAGAATCGTGGCATCACCATTTCGATATCTCGCTCATGTGTTTTAGTATGTAGGATTTTAACGCTAAATATAAGCAGTACTATATGGTCAAATCTGCCCATTTTCATCATGTTCTACACGGAGAGAAATATCTAGCAAATATTACGTAGACTTTCCAGAAAAAAGTACTAGAAAATACAGTAAACGGGATCCGTCGATGCAAAATACGGAAAAAATTCTGCAACCGAGTTGGCAAAATCAGTAGTCGCATGATGAAAAAATTACTAGAACATCGTCAGTAAATATCTTTCCGTCAAAATGAAAAAGATATATTTAGAGTAACCAATATTTAAAGAGTATTTCCGTAACCATTACAATAGATAAAAAAAAAAAGTACACACGCACCCAAGCAGGGTGTGCCAAACGCAGGTAGAAATTTGTACCTGCGGGACTTGCGGAAAAGGTCCTAAGACAGTGTAGCGCAAAAATTACCAAGACACATAGGAAAAAGGCCCCTGACAGTTTAGTTAAATTTATCATTCTATAGATTAATTTTTTTAGTGTTCTCTAGTAAAATTTATGATTAGGTAGTGCAATGCATATAATGGGGATTTTTAGCATGGAAGGGGCTGGATTGATCCAAGGCCCGACGAAAATTGCCGGAAGCAGTCGAGCGATATTCCTAAATGTCTTGGTAAAAATTTCGGTTGCCTTAGGAAAACCTTCTGCTCAACGGGAGGTAATTTTTAAACCAAACCTCAGGTAATATCCTCTGTGCAAATCTAGAAAATATTAAAATAACTGGAAACGCAAAAACTTTTTGGGACTGTAGGATTATTTAATCTCTCATAAAAATAATATTAAATCGAATGCTAGCAGAAATTCACCTATTAAC
>MVJL01000858.1:0-21763 GCA_002156465.1 Macrocentrus cingulum | reverse complement strand
TGGAGTAGTACTATGGGAAATATTCACGTTAGCTAATTCTCCCTACCCTGGGTTTATCAAGCCCCAAGAAATATACGATCAACTGTGTGCAGGCTACCACATGCCAAAACCACAATATATGACCAACGACGTGTAAGGAAATTCATAAACGTGCACTATACGTCTGTACTGTTTTCACAACTGACTTTTTTGATTGCAGATATAGCATTGTGCGCCAATGTTGGGCGCATGAGCCAACATCGAGGCCTACGTTCTCACAGCTGGTGGAACAAATTGCTAACATGCTCCCCGGGCATGTGGCAAGGGTAAGTTTCGTTGAAAAAAAGTATCTCTCGTTTTATCGTATGCCATCAATGAATGAAAGTTTGATGCAAAAATTATTTTCTAGCATTTTGTTGAACGTAATAAGCCGTAGGCCCCAGTAGGCTAATCGGCGCATTTACAGTGGGAAAGTTTGAACGCTGATGAAGTGGAATTATCGAATCTCAGCCGAGAAAATAGAGCTGCCTTGAAAATAATAAATTTTTTGAAAGCTAGTTGTTTAAACAATTCGGTTATTGTAGTTTATTGCTATGGTAACGGGTCACTAAGTGATCTACCAGACATCAGCTTCACTCAAAATTATGTCTGATAGTCCTAGTTGATAGAATAATACAGTTTCTATTGTAAAAACCATAATTTCTATTTTTAAACACTTTTAAAACGATTAAAACATGTAACTTAATCATCGTAGATAAATTTTCAACTTCAGAAAAATCCTTTTTCTCGCGGCGAACATCCAACGACATCACAAAAAAATGCACAATTCGCTTAATTGACTTTAGAGCATCATTTGAGTCGGGGAAACAGTGGGAAATGGACAGAGAGACACGGATACAGCATAGCGAGGCATGTAAACGCAGCGTAATCTTGTCAATCAAACAATTATCAATGCATCAGGGGGATGAATTGTAGAAGAAGTGAAGGGGCAACGATCGTGTGGCAGAGAGAGGCAAGGAGTCTTTTCTGTCGCTCCCGAACGTCTCCTTTCCGCAGTGTCACTCGTTAATTATCCGTTAATAAGCCGAGGCTTAACTGCCAGCGAGCGGCGAGCGAAAAGGAGATGCTCCGATGGTTGCACGGCAGTCTGTTAATGTTCCTTTCGTTTATTCCTCTGATGCGATGCGCTTTTTCAACCATCTGCCAGAGAGCGGCGAGCGAAAAGGAGATGCTCCGATGGTTGCACGGCAGTCTGTTAATGTTCCTTTCGTTTATTCCTCTGATGCGATGCGCTTTTTCGACCATCGCCCGCGATGTCACTTTGCACTTCCGCAGCGATCCCTTATAGCCTGGCTGTGCTCTTCCTGCTGCATGTGCGTGCCTCTGACAGTGTGTCCGCGCAGGAAAACGACGAGGGAGAGTTAGGCACCTAAGATCCGTGGAGGCTGATGTATTTATAAGGAGGAAGATTTGTATACGATGCACAAGATCGCCGATAGCGCGGGCAGGCGGCACGTCCAGAGATTCAAAGAGGCCTTGTGCCATTATATCCGATCTTCTCATTCGAGCTCCTTATACGATGCACAAGATCGCCGATAGCGCGGGCAGGCGGCACGTCCAGAGATTCAAAGAGGCCTTGTGCCATTATATCCGATCTTCTCATTCGAGCTCCTTTTCTTTGCTTTTCTCCGTCGCGTCCTGACTTGAAGCCCCGGCTCTCATGCCACCGGCTTGTCTCCTCCGCTTCTATACACCCCGCGTGCATAAATGCAAACTTTGCTTTTCTCCGTCGCGTCCTGACTTGAAGCCCCGGCTCTCATGCCACCGGCTTGTCTCCTCCGCTTCTATACACCCCGCGTGCATAAATGCAAACTCCTTTATCCCCATAGGCTCCACTTCTCCCGTGCATTCGAGATCCGACCCCGAAAATGATAGTGTTACTTGTTCAGCCAATTGCTCCTGATTTTTTATACTCACCCTCAAGAATTTTCGCTCGCAAATTTTTTTGCAAAAATTGCAAATATTTTGTTAAAATGACAAATAATTTGTAGTTATAGTAAATTTATTATATTAGCTAGTTAGGATAGCAAAAAAATACATTTTTTCTCATTGAAAAACTTGATTTACCATCATTTTTACTGTCTGTTGAAAATTTTTTTATTAAACAAAAAAAAAATATTTTTAAATCAACAAGGGTAGAGGAAAAAACTGGAAAATAATTTTTTTTTATAAAGAAAAAAAATTGGTTTGAATATTTTTTCTGTTTCCAACATGGATCATGTGTTTCGAAATTGTTTTCTAAAATATAAACTGGTAATATATTAGTAAAAGTAAAGAGGTTTAAAAGCGAAACACCAAGTGTCGAATTACCATCAAGAAATTTTTCGGCAATTCGATAAAATATATAAGCCCGGCGATGAAGTTCATTCCGGACTGACACATGGACGACGTCGACGATGTACATTTGAATTCATTGTCTCCCGATGCAGTGAAAAATGTTTATAATGAAAGCAAGGACCACCGGGCGTTAATCGCGATTAGATCGGCAGCGTCATTAGTCGATTAGGCCGCCGGCAGCGGCCAGTGTGTGAGGAGAGCGCGACAGCAGACTGCCGGGAAGTCAGAGGGTTTCTCGCGCGTCGCAATTGGAATCGCGAAAGCGCCTGATGGCCGAGAGGCGTCGTGCATTTTGATCGGCCACGACGACAATGATGCACGTATCATTCTTATTCTCGCGCGTCGCAATTGGAATCGCGAAAGCGCCTGATGGCCGAGAGGCGTCGTGCATTTTGATCGGCCACGACGACAATGATGCACGTATCATTCTTATTGCACCGCGCGCATCTCGTCACGCACCACCAGTCACACTTCAAGAGTTTTGCTTGTCCTATTAAATCACAATCTCCGTATTTCATTCGCAAATATCAGACACTTAGTCACACTTCAAGAGTTTTGCTTGTCCTATTAAATCACAATCTCCGTATTTCATTCGCAAATATCAGACACTTTAATCGCAAATTCTTTTCGATTATCACACTGATAGAAAATAATGGTACTGAGTGCCATACTTGTATAGCATTGTGGGTGCATACCCGAATTATGTGAAATTCCACTATATATTTGGGCAATATTACCACCAGTCACACTTCAAGAGTTTTGCTTGTCCTATTAAATCACAATCTCCGTATTTCATTCGCAAATATCAGACACTTTAATCGCAAATTCTTTTCGATTATCAGCTAATAAAAATTTCAAAATATCTCGTTCTATTGTAGGTACAAGTAAATCAAATTTGAGATCTTATTTACGACGTCCAATATATTATTCATAGACGCAACATTTACAAATGCTGAAAAAATTTCGTAAAACTCTATGTTCAAATCCTCATGGTTGCGGGGTTTTTTTCATTCGGAAATTTCCCCGCCCTTATCGGTGATATCAAATTCTGATACCTCGATGATTACAATTGCAAGAATAAAATCACTTTAAACAAAAAAAAAATCCGTGGTAAATATAATATTTTTCAAATATGATAATACTCGTGCTATACGGATAGCATTTTGTGCTATACGAATTGCATCCTGTGCTATACGGATAGAATTTTCTATTACACAGTATGGCACTTTTCACTATACGGCATATGCTATACGGATAGCATTTTGTGCTATACGAATTGCATCCTGTGCTATACGGATAGAATTTTCTATTACACAGTATGGCACTTTTCACTATACGGCATAGCATATTTTACCAGTCGTATGGCAGATTTTACTAGTATAGAATAGCATTACCATATTTCGGTTATACACCCAAAATGCTATATAATATGGCACTGCGTACCCTACTAGAATGGCGCTCAGTACCATTATTTTCTAACAGTGCAGCTAATAAAAATTTCAAAATATCTCGTTCTATTGTAGTTGCAAGTAAATCAAATTTGAGATCTTATTTACGACGTCCAATATATTATTCATAGACGCAACATTTACAAATGCTGAAAAAATTTCGTAAAACTCTACATCAAGTAAATCAAATTTGAGATCTTATTTACGACGTCCAATATATTATTCATAGACGCAACATTTACAAATGCTGAAAAAATTTCGTAAAACTCTACAAAAATTCCAGTATAAGGATTTTTACAGAAAAACTATGGATTTTATTATTTCCTACGTAGGAAAAAAAACTTTCTACGCACTTTATTTATCCCACAAATGATTTGAAACATTTTCCAAGGTAAGATACAGTATGTCCTGCATATTTTACTTAAGGATGCATATAGTCCCTCCCGTAATTTTTTAAAATAATATTTTACAACTCAACATTAAAAAATATTTTAAATAATTATTTTGTATTCTAACTTTTTTTCTATTTTTAAAAATAAGTTAGAGAATGGAATATAAAGTCATTCTGTTGGGAATTAGTTTACACAAAAATATTGTCATGAAAGGAGTGAAATTGATGTTTTATTGAAAGTTAACATATAAATTCAACTTATTAATGGTTATATTTTTTTCGCGGTGTGTTGGATGATTAAATTTGAAATTTTCATAAATTACTGATGTTCGTTTTATGCATAAAGGGGGTCATTCAATCAAAACTCACGCGTCATGAATGCTTCCTGAACTTCTTCTTGGAAGTAACGTCAATTTCAATTTATCGCCCACGACGAATCAGAGCATGGGTCCACGTGGCACGTGCCAGGAGTTCACGATGTCGAGCAACTCGTGAACAGAAATAATACAAAAAAAAAATTCATTCAACAGCGCAGAAAAATTAAACCAAAAAATTTCGTCATATCGAAAAAAAATTCTTCCGACCTTTTCAAACAACTTTTAATCAATTTCTCTAACCTAATTGACCATTCAAAATATTAATAATTAATTCCATTACATTTTATTTATTAAAATCAAATAGAAAAAAATTGTTTTTCACACTTTAGAATTTTTTTGCACTATTATAATTGATCAACACGTATTTCAATTTACGCTTCAATAAATTTATAATCAAATAGAAAAAAATTGTTTTTCACACTTTAGAATTTTTTTGCACTATTATAATTGATCAACACGTATTTCAATTTACGCTTCAATAAATTTATGGCAATAAAAATCTATCGAATGAACGAACGCGTGCGTCAGACATTCAGAGCATTGGTTTTTGTTTAAAGTCGATGCCTGAAGTAGTTTTCTTTTTGCTGAAACAAAAAAAAAAAAAAAAATAGAAGAGCTTCCGGCAGCTTCTCTTTGTTTTCTTTGTCTTGAATGGTATCGATCGACTTGGGCTACCTCCCGAGGGTTCGAAGAGTCATTCGAGTTGCACACTGGACGACGACGCTCGATCTAGCGGCCATTAGCTGGCGGGTAAACAAAGTCGTACTTTACTCGAGGGGCGTCACTCTTCCTTTGCCGGAGTTCCGCTTCTTTGCTTTCCAAGCTCTCAATAATTTCTGCATCAAACTTTCATTCATTGATGGCATACGATAAAACGAGAGATACTTTTTTTTAACGAAACTTACCCTTGCCACATGCCCGGGTATTTACGGCAATAAAAATCTATCGAATGAACGAACGCGTGCGTCAGACATTCAGAGCATTGGTTTTTGTTTAAAGTCGATGCCTGAAGTAGTTTTCTTTTTTTTGCTGAAACAAAAAAAAAAATAGAAGAGCTTCCGGCAGCTTCTCTTTGTTTTCTTTGTCTTGAATGGTATCGATCGACTTGGGCTACCTCCCGAGGGTTCGAAGAGTCATTCGAGTTGCACACTGGACGACGACGCTCGATCTTGCGGCCATTAGCTGGCGGGTAAACAAAGTCGTACTTTACTCGAGGGGCGTCACTCTTCCTTTGCCGCAGTTCCGCTTCTTTGCTTTCCAAGCTCTCAACCGCAAACCATTCGCTTCCATCCTCTGCACGCTTCCACACACTAACGAATATCCATAAATTCGGAGATTCCGCGCTGAGAATGAGTGTATTTTTCAAGCAGAAAAAAAACAATGTATAATATTTATCCTGCATTGTAAATCTACACATCTTGAGTGAATGTATGTACACCAACGTTTAGCTGATGATTGAAATCAATAATTTAACCGTTTATACAAGCGTCGTATGAATTATTTATTGAGGGTGTACAACGCGTGCGACACACGTGCCCACGAAAATTACTGTCAATTGGAAACGTGTGTGATCGTTATTGGATTATTTTTTAAATGAGAAAATAAACTTTGTATGATGTATCCGGCATTCGTCATGCATATACTCAGGCCAATTGACTCTCATTGTTTTCACGTCGCGACGTGAGGGAGATACTTTCCGCGAAGCAGGCGCGTGCCTTATACCTTACACAGATATAAATAAGTCTACAACGTCCGGCGTCTGACTAGCTTCCGTCTTTGACTAGGCAACAGTCTCACTGTCCAAGAGATGCCAGATGAATACATAGATAATATCGACTATTACACTCGCTGTGTGCATCTTATCCCGAGTCAATAACATATTTTATGCACCGCAAGGCATTCTTTCGACACAACACAGTCGTTAGGGCGTTCAGATCGATGTATGCAGTGGTTAAGGCACGAGGAAGGCCTACTTTTTGCTGGGAAAATCAATCAAGACCTCCCACGACACACAATCAACATGAATAAATGTTTGAGTCGTGATGGATTAATTTTTTTTTCTATGCCGAGCACAGTTTCTTAAAAATTTTTTGTTTTAAGAATTTCGCATGATGTTAATAACCTAATATATTGTATAAAAAATTTTCTTAGTTAATTTTGCAAGAAAGATATCCATCAGAAAAAATTGGAATAGGAAAAAATTCAAAAAAATGACTATTTTTGCTATTTTACGTGAATATTAGGATTTTTTAAATGCATAATAGTTCAAAAAATGACTATTACAGATAAAAAGGACGTTTTGAGTTTTTTTTTTTGTAAAATAATAGGCAAATTGAAAAATTATCTAAATATTAAAGATAGCATACAAAAGTGCTTTAAAACAAAAGGGGGGTATCCCATTCTTGAAAAAAATCAATTTTTTGATGAATCTACAATATTGACCCGGTGATGAAAAAAGGTAATTTTGGTATATTTACTACTAAATAGAGTATCTACAGTCAAAATGGCGCACACGAAAAATTTTTTTAGTTTTAAATCGAGATATCTTATAGAGAAAACTTCTACAAATAAAAATTTTTCTCGAGAGGCTTTTTTTGTCGAGTGTTTTATTATCTACAAAAAAGGTTTTTAAATTGTCTAACTCGTGTTCTTTTTCAAGAAAATAGCAAGAAAAACATTCTCAAATCTTGAAACAATAATGAAATATAATTATGTTACAGTATAATAATGATCGTCAGCTGTATGTATAGTGGGGTAAAGTCCGTCAGCTGATTAATAATCATCGAGGATCAGCGCTCTAAGTGATAGCGCGCGAAAAAAAAGAATCGATTAGTTGACGGTCTTTCCCCCGGTAAAAACACAGCTGACGGATTGTTTTCTTGAAAAAAATGATCGAAGAAAAAGATGTTAAAGATTCACGCGGAGTAAAATAATTCGAGAAAAATTTTTTTTCTAATAAATAAATCAGCGCGACTGACGTTTTTTCCCCCACCCTCTCTGCAGCTGACGATGATTTTTATTGATTTCCTAGGAAGAACATTCATCTATATCAAAGTATTAGTCGGAGTGAAATAACTTTTGTCGAATTAAATTAATTCGTCTTTCACCTCTTATCACTCGCGGATCCACCTTCCGGGGCGCAGCTGACGGTCATTTTGACATTGAGTAGGACTTTTTTCTGAGATTTTTATTAATTTTACATAGTGTAAAATAATTCACTCGGATGCAACGCTAGCTCCCGTACTATTATATATATACCTGTATCCGGACTGTAGAAATGTTTTTATTGAAAAATTTTTCGTCTATAAATTTTTCTAGAACTAATTTCTATTCCAACTCCATTTTTTTGATATAGCACTTTAGTTTCTAAAGTCACATGACTCAGTATAAGGTTTAAATTACTATGAAATATCCAACTAATAAAATTAATGCAATATAAAATAAAAAATGCCATTCAGGGTTGTTGGATATTAATTTGGACTAGAAAAACATGCAGATGTAAAAACCAAAGCTCATTTAACCAGCTTTCAAATGAAGACCATAAATATTCAACAAATTATCGCATTTAGACAATATTGTCGAGAATGAGATTTTTTTTTTAAAAAGCAGATTGTACAAATCGTATGTTTGTCAATAAAATTTTCGATTTTGGAGACACTGCAAACTTCGTTACTATCATTTTGAAAACGATTTTTATCGTGTATTAATCTACTGCGTGGTCAATTGTTTTTATCTGCTTCTGGTCAGAATATAAAACATGTTTTTTCAGTATTGCAATCGATAACTCAAATTTATTATTTACATAAAATATTTACATTATTTACATATAAAATTACATATAAAATTTACATATAAAATTACGATGATCTGCTTATACTTTATTTACATGATTTACATTAAGGCAGAAGTTAATAAACGGTTCCAAAACAAAACTCAAAAATATGAGCATTCAGTTAAAAATTTCTTATTCAAATGATTATTTGTTATATTCAATAGTTATAGTATTAATAGATAGTGAACTATGTGTCGTATCAAAAGTTATACTATATATGCCTATATAATTATTATTATTACTATCATCATCAGTCTATACTGGTGATTTCTCATCTTCGTTTTTTTTTTTTTTAGTCAAAATTTTTTCTTCAAGATTTATTAATCAGTGAAATTCCGACATATTCTTAAGCATATGTCTTCTATCCACTAGGACTATCAGACCTAATATTGAGTGAAGCTGATGTCTGGTAGATCACTTAGTGACCCGTTACCATAGCAATAAACTACAAGAACTGAATTGTTCAAACAACCACCTTCCCGAAAATTCATTATTTTCAGGGCAGCTCTATTTTCTCGGCTGAGATTCGATAATTCCACTTCATCAGTGTTCAAACTTTCCTACCGTAGAAGCGCCGAATAGCCTAATAGGGCCTACGGCTTATTACGTTCAACAAAATGCTAGAAAATAATTTCTGCATCAAACTTTCATTCATTGATGGCATACGATAAAACGAGAGATACTTTTTTTTAACGAAACTTACCCTTGCCACATGCCCGGGGAGCATGTTAGCAATTTGTTCCACCAGCTGTGAGAACGTAGGCCTCGATGTTGGCTCATGCGCCCAACATTGGCGCACAATGCTATATCTGCAATCAAAAAAGTCAGTTGTGAAAACAGTACAGACGTATAGTGCACGTTTATGAATTTCCTTACACGTCGTTGGTCATATATTGTGGTTTTGGCATGCGGTAGCCTGCACACAGTTGATCGTATATTTCTAGGAGCTTGATAAACCCAGGGTAGGGAGAATCAGCTAACGTGAATATTTCCCATAGTACTACTCCAAAGGACCATACATCTGACTGAACAGTAAATATGTTTTCTCGCAAAGATTCAATAGCCATCCACTTTACAGGTAACGGGGTGTCGTCTTCTGTATGATAGTAATTAGTGTGATAGAGCTTTTTCGCTAGCCCAAAATCACATATTTTCACAACGTTATTATCACACAGCAGAATATTTCGAGCTGCAAGGTCTCCATGGATGACCTTAAGTGAAAAATGATAAATTACTGCTTTAAATTCTCCAGGACACAATGAGTATTAACCAAGTCATGTCCAAAAACTTGAATCAATGATGGTTTCAACATTTTGGTCGAGCTTGATCAAAAGTATTCTTTAAGGCTCGCAAAACCACTAATTTTCAAAACATGTGAAATATTTACCTTTTTACTGCTCACATATTGCATGCCTAAGGCTACCTGATACGCCCAGATCAGCAAATCCTCGGTCAAGATAATTTCGGTGTCGTAGTCTCTGTGCAGATTTGGTGGACAGTCTGGATCTATTATTACCGTTCTCGCTGCACCTGATCTTTTATTGCCTCGTGAAGCAGTTGCGGACCGTGAGAGATATGATAAGGCATAGTTCCGTCTATTGAATGGGAAAAAGAAATTACTATGCGCTTCAAGGTGAAAATGATAAATTGTCTCACCTGGTTCTGCGTCCCTGGATATCTGACGTATTCCTCAGCATTGCTTCCATCGATTCGCTGATCTTTTTTTCTTTGGCATCGAGTGGACTGAAGAAACTGTCGCGACATTTTACCAAGTATTGATCAAAGCTGCCGTGAGGGCAATACTCGACAACGACAAGTAAACCTACAAAACGATTAATTTTGTTTACGAAATATCGACGAGCTGTAATAATTTCAACGAACCTCTGTGGACATCGCCCACCACTCCTAGAAGATTGAGAACATTTAAATGTTTACCAATGTGACGGAGTATTCGGAATTCACTACTCAGTGCCATGGTCGATATCGGCCCTCCTGCTGCCCGAGCCATTTTTACACCAACCTCTGTTACATTGTTGGGTGCAGTAATTCCTTGAGCCAAGCCTTGCACCACCTGTCCGAACTGGCCGTAGCCGAGTCGTTTCCCTGCGTCAAATTAAAACAGAGTTAGAAAATTGCTTTTAAAGAAATACGAGTGTATTCCTTTTTTTTTTTACCCAATATCAGTTTTGCCGAGTCGTTTCCCTGCGTCAAATTAAAACAGAGTTAGAAAATTGCTTTTAAAGAAATACGAGTGTATTCCTTTTTTTTTTTACCCAATATCAGTTTATGACTAGGAAATTCCCTCTCTGAAATTAGTCACTCGAGCTGTGTTGGATCTTTTGTGATTAATTCATAATTTCGAGTCGTTTCCCTGCGTCAAATTAAAACAGAGTTAGAAAATTGCTTTTAAAGAAATACGAGTGTATTCCTTTTTTTTTTACCCAATATCAGTTTATGACTAGGAAATTCCCTCTCTGAAATTAGTCACTCGAGCTGTGTTGGATCTTTTGTGATTAATTCATAATTGAAAAAGGTGTAACGACCCACGGTCACCGGCTCTGGAATTTTGCATTTTTCCTGATGTTTCTGAAAAATGATTAAATTATGCATCAACGTATTGTCTGGTCCACTAGGGCGTCGTCATTACCATCTTCCGATACAGTACAACGCTAACTATTCCGAGGACAATGCAACCTGCGACTATCCCTGTGATGACCGGCCATTCAGGTTCCTCTGTAATCACAATCCTTAGTGACGCTTCGTCAGAGCCGTTGACTGAACAACGATACAATCCAGTGCATGTTTTTGTGATGACCGGCCATTCAGGTTCCTCTGTAATCACAATCCTTAGTGACGCTTCGTCAGAGCCGTTGACTGAACAACGATACAATCCAGTGCATGTTTTATCGGGGTGAGTTATCCGTAGCATTTGTTTTTCATCGGGAAATTGGTATGTGCGGTTTCCTCTGTTAATATACTGGCCATCCTGCAATGAATCTTTACGTTACCACCAATTCTCTCGCTTGACTTCCCGCCACACTCACTTTGGACCATGATATGTTTGGTTTTTGTAACCCTTTCACGTAGCAGGTTAAGTTGATAGTCATTTGAGCTGCAATTTCCACGTTGTAAGAGACCTCTGATCCATTCATGTTCGACTGAAAGACAACTCCTGGTGGGCTCTCTGAATTATGAGGGAATAATGAGAGTTACTGTTTCCTATTTTAAGATTGGAAAATTACCTTTGACAGATATTTCAACTTCTTTAAAGATTTTTTTTTTTACCCAATATCAGTTTATGACTAGGAAATTCCCTCTCTGAAATTAGTCACTCGAGCTGTGTTGGATCTTTTGTGATTAATTCATAATTGAAAAAGGTGTAACGACCCACGGTCACCGGCTCTGGAATTTTGCATTTTTCCTGATGTTTCTGAAAAATGATTAAATTATGCATCAACGTATTGTCTGGTCCACTAGGGCGTCGTCATTACCATCTTCCGATACAGTACAACGCTAACTATTCCGAGGACAATGCAACCTGCGTCATCAACGTATTGTCTGGTCCACTAGGGCGTCGTCATTACCATCTTCCGATACAGTACAACGCTAACTATTCCGAGGACAATGCAACCTGCGACTATCCCGGTGATGACCGGCCATTCAGGTTCCTCTGTAATCACAATCCTTAGTGACGCTTCGTCAGAGCCGTTGACTGAACAACGATACAATCCAGTGCATGTTTTATTGTGATGACCGGCCATTCAGGTTCCTCTGTAATCACAATCCTTAGTGACGCTTCGTCAGAGCCGTTGACTGAACAACGATACAATCCAGTGCATGTTTTATCGTGGTGAGTTATCCGTAGCATTTGTTTTTCATCGGAAAATTGGTATGTGCGGTTTTCTCTGTTAATATACTGGCCATCCTACAATGAATCTTTACGTTACTGGTGAGTTATCCGTAGCATTTGTTTTTCATCGGAAAATTGGTATGTGCGGTTTTCTCTGTTAATATACTGGCCATCCTACAATGAATCTTTACGTTACGGCCAATTCTCTCGCTTGACTTCATGCCACACTCACTTTGGACCATGATATGTTTGGTTTTTGTAACGCTTTCACGTAGCAGGTTAAGTTGATAGTCATTTGAGCTGTAATTTCCACGTTGTAAGAGACCTCTGATCCATTCATGTTCGACTGAAAGACAACTCCTGGTCGTCACGTAGCAGGTTAAGTTGATAGTCATTTGAGCTGTAATTTCCACGTTGTAAGAGACCTCTGATCCATTCATGTTCGACTGAAAGACAACTCCTGGTCGGCTCTCTGAATTATGAGGAAATAATGAGAGTTACTGTTTCCTATTTTAAGATTGGAAAATTACCTTTGACAGATATTTCAACTTCTTTAAAAAGAGTAAGTTGCTTCGTTTATGAGGAAATAATGAGAGTTACTGTTTCCTATTTTAAGATTGGAAAATTACCTTTGACAGATATTTCAACTTCTTTAAAAAGAGTAAGTTGCTTCGTAGTCATTGCGCCGCACCAGTATGATTTCTCATCAGCTTTCGAAATCGCGTCAATACTCATAATTGATAGACGATAAGTGGGTGATTCCATTCTAACTGCGATTTTTCATGTCTTGTATTGTTTGTTCTCACTGGTCATCAATTAATAATCTATTAATGAAAGTTCTGTGTTAATTGGATAATTAAAAACATATTTCGATTTTTCATGTCTTGTATTGTTTGTTCTCACTGGTCATCAATTAATAATCTATTAATGAAAGTTCTGTGTTAATTGGATAATTAAAAACATATTACAACATTATTTTATATAATATACCTTGCTATTCAGAGAAAACTTTTAATATATCACTTATATGTCAGTACCGTGTCGTGTCCACTTCTAGAATTTACTCGATTTTTCATGTCTTGTATTGTTTGTTCTCACTGGTCATCAATTAATAATCTATTAATGAAAGTTCTGTGTTAATTGGATAATTAAAAACATATTTCTACATTATTTTATATAATATACCTTGCTATTCAGAGAAAACTTTTAATATATCACTTATATGTCAGTACCGTGTCGTGTCCACTTCTAGAATTTACCTTAACATTATTTTATATAATATACCTTGCTATTCAGAGAAAACTTTTAATATATCACTTATATGTCAGTACCGTGTCGTGTCCACTTCTAGAATTTACCTGAAAAATGTGTATTTTTTTTGTGTCACAGTAAATGATTTAAACTAATTACTCTAGAATTTACCTGAAAAATGTGTATTTTTTTTGTGTCACAGTAAATGATTTAAACTAATTACATTATAAATTCTAATGTTTATGATGAAACTGAAAAGAATTGACAGACGTTTCGTTTAATATATCAAGTTTGCATTGAATTCCAGTTTAATTACTTTTTTTATAAATTCTAATGTTTATGATGAAACTGAAAAGAATTGACAGACGTTTCGTTTAATATATCAAGTTTGCATTGAATTCCAGTTTAATTACTTTTGTCTTCAATTTTTAACGAATTTTTAAATTTGAATTTGTATGACTCAAGCGCCATCTACTTTAAGATTTATGAGACCGCAGTAAACCACGTTATCTTTTGTCTTCAATTTTTAACGAATTTTTAAATTTGAATTTGTATGACTCAAGCGCCATCTACTTTAAGATTTATGAGACCGCAGTAAACCACGTTAAAAGTACCTTACATGGATAATGTAAGGAAATAAATTTGAATTTGTATGACTCAAGCGCCATCTACTTTAAGATTTATGAGACCGCAGTAAACCACGTTAAAAGTACCTTACATGGATAATGTAAGGAAATTATTGCATATATGATAATGCATGGAAATTTATTATATGTCAGTACCGTGGATAAATTAGTCAGTACCTTGGAACGGAAAATTTTAAATGTGTTTCTTATTCTTAATGCTTTGAAGTTCTAGTGAAATCCTTTCAGATTTATATTTTAAGAGTAAAATAGATGAATATTTAAGATTTATGAGACCGCAGTAAACCACGTTAAAAGTACCTTACATGGATAATGTAAGGAAATTATTGCATATATGATAATGCATGGAAATTTATATGTCAGTACCGTGGATAAATTAGTCAGTACCGTGGAACGGAAAATTTTAAATGTGTTTCTTATTCTTATATATGATAATGCATGGAAATTTATATGTCAGTACCGTGGATAAATTAGTCAGTACCGTGGAACGGAAAATTTTAAATGTGTTTCTTATTCTCAATGCTTTGAAGTTCTAGTGAAATCCTTTCAGATTTATATTTTAAGAGTAAAATAGATGAATAGTACTCATAAATAGGTTACAAAAGTTTCATTCTAAAATCGTGAAATTTTTAATAAAACAAATCACAGTTAGAACGGAATCACTAAATAGATGAATAGTACTCATAAATAGGTTACAAAAGTTTCATTCTAAAATCGTGAAATTTTTAATAAAACAAATCACAGTTAGAACGGAATCACCGAAGTAGAAAAGTTTTGCACCGAAAATTTTATCCTATCTGAAAATAGTTTTAAAAAAAATTCAAATTTTAATAAATCACAGTTAGAACGGAATCACCGAAGTAGAAAAGTTTTGCACCGAAAATTTTATCCTATCTGAAAATAGTTTTAAAAAAAATTCAAATTTTAACACATGACTATCATCAAATTCTTTACTTTCGTAGAAGTGGGAAATTTGTCCGTTTTCCTTGATTTTATCGTGGTCTCGATTGTACCATGCAATCTGATTGTAGTCAATTACCGATCCTGTACAAGCTAAGGTGATATTATTTCCTTCTGTCATTACTTGAGGAAATTTTTCTATTTTCTAGAGTTCACCTGCAACCATCCATCATTCAGATATCTCATGTCATTAATCAAGAGTGGCAATACTGATCTATTACGGTATCTGCGACTGTGATGATTTTATTTTTTCCCTCGCATTTGATTAAATTGCATACTTTGCATGTAATATTGTCAGTTGATTTCAATTTCAGAGATATTTTAGAAGCGATGAATGTATAATTTCATCGTACGTCAGCATCCTAAAAATATTGATTCATATATTATGCTTTTTCACCAAATTATACTTAACGCATTGTAAAACGAATTATATTAGTGGCCAACCTCTAATACTTCCAGTTCTCCATACGATCCATTTTCCGATTTTTCCACAAAATACCATGTGATACTGATTGCCGGTGGTCTCATCGAGTGACAATCAAATGTTGGTTCTGATAATGGCTCGTAATGAGATGGCCGTGTGTCGAAATATGCAACCGCAGGTGCTAAAAATTACAATAATCATTAAAGCATCACTCATTAAACAAATAGAATAAGTTAAGCTTGTATTAGGCTCATACTATTAGAGACTGTAAATGGATATCACAATTTTGTATGCATTATTCTTCGACGGATTAAGAAATTCGACTTTTTATACTTTGTCTATAGTCAATAAATATTCGGTTTCAACATCAGTAATAAGCTCAAAAGTAAATAAATATTAATTTTAATTTCCATTATAAAATTATACTAAGAGTCATTAACATACTACTTCCGGTAGTTGTATATGGTCAAAAAGCTCTCTGAGAAAACAGTGACTTTACGCTATCTGTGATAGTAAGATTGTTGTACTCGCAACAGCAGAGTAGTAACAAGCACGCGTCATGATTCACCATATAGTCACTAGTAATATTTATAATACTAGAAATTAATTAATCTCTACACCAAGGATAAAAATTGTAGTGGAGCTTTGCAGTTATGATGGCGTCATTGGAAACCCGAAGCGTGTATGAAGTCAATGAGTCATAGGGGTATTCCTTCACATTATTGATAGTCAGGTACGCGAAATTCGGCTCGATGTTCACTACGTAATCTGCGTTGGTCTTTATTTTTTCATCTCCACGTAACCTGCCAAAAGGAATCGTTATCCCAACATGTTATGCTGACTGATAATTTTTGTAAATAATTTTGCTCACCATTCTACTATTATGTCACTCTTGATACCTGGATGTATATCCATTTTTGCTGCAAATGTAGTGGGGTGTCCAGGACATACGTAAAAAATATCCGTTTCATTTGAGGAATGCTCTAAGGCATTCGTTGTATTTAACAAAGTTAGTTTAATGAATTGCGTATTTGAATCTGAAAGTATAATAAATTCAATTTGAAAGCAGTTTTGATTTTTCATATTCTATCGAGCCTATTGCTCAATCGTGTAAAAATTTACCGTAAACTTTTAAGTGTATGGTTGCGGAAAATATATCCATCTGATAGAATGCACGTATAATTTCCTTCGTCCTTCGAGGTCAAATTTTTTATCGTTAATAAACTTGTTCCAACAATTTGAGCCTCTTTGGCATGCGATATTGTCGACTTCGCTGTTATTCGATTATCAGGGAATAAATTTCGGTAGACATCCTGAATTTTTCAATATTAATATACATATAATTATAAGATATCATCAGATATGAGTGCGTTAATTTTACGGTTACCCACCCCGTTAGGACCGGTCCATCCGAGTTTCGGGTCAGGATTGCTGGTTAGCGTATCAAGCCGGCAGTCAAGGTGATAGTCTTGTCCTTCAATAGCTAATTTTGGCGAAGTCTCTATCTCTAATACTGGTGGATAGTAAACTGTAGGAAGTCAAACAATAGGAGATGTTTGTTTAAAATTAATCGAGGAAAAATTTTTTCGCCGTTAGAATTGCTATTTTATGTCAGAAACATACCCTATAAATATTGGAATTATCAGATTACATTCTAATTATAATTAACACTTCAGAAAAAAAAATCAATCTCACACTTTTTACCTTTCTACCTCATTTTCCCCTAAATGTATAACCAAGAATTTTTTTATTCTTGAAATATTACAATTTAATTTCCAACTGCAAAAAAAATTATGTGTATAATTCTCAGTGAAAAATGAAATTTGATCAAAAGTACTCAAAAGCCTGAGATCAACTTTGATTAAAGTTTTGGTAAGATCAAATTAAATCTCAGGATATGTGTGAAGATGTAATAAATATATATTCTTGTCGAGAATCTAAATATTATATGAAAATATTATTTTTTAAGAACAAAAAAGCATTGAATCGTTCATAGATTTTATTACATCTGGGGCGATCTACTTACATGAATGTGCATATCACAGGTTACATCAACTTATTAGATCTCCGTATATGTAATGGAATGAACTGAGAACTAAAAATTCCCAACATTTTGATCTCAGTAGATCTACATCAACTTATTAGATCTCCGTATATGTAATGGAATGAACTGAGAACTAAAAATTCCCAACATTTTGATCTCAGTAGATCAACTTTGATTTATTTCGATCTCACTTGATCAAATCTTCTTTTTCACGGGATACGAAGATCATGGTCAAAAATAACTTGTTTACCCAGATTAATAATGACTTTCTCGCTGAATCTATCTCACTTGATCAAATCTTCTTTTTCACGGGATACGAAGATCATGGTCAAAAATAACTTGTTTACCCAGATTAATAATGACTTTCTCGCTGAATCACATAAAAAATACATCGAAGTAATCATTGAAAGCAATTATAATCAGCCTCATTTCGGTGTAGATTCAGCCAGTCGACTGTTCTCGGCACTAACTACATCCAACAAACCTAGCATATTATCGTGAAGACAAAAAAGAAATATTACATCACCGATGTAATTAATGTAGCAGGCCTTAACAATAAAACAAAATTTAGTAGGTCGAAGTAAAAATAATTTATACGTGCATTAAGATAAAATGAAAATAAGATATTTGTATTCAACAATCAATATTTTAAGATTCACGAGTTATTGAAACTTTTTTAATAAAAGGAATTATTATGAAAAATAAGTGTAAGAATATTTTTAAACATTGACAGGTTTGAAAGGCGAATTAATTACAAGATAAGTAATAGTATATTACACTACACGGGCAAAAAGTTCAGGGCTCTTAAATTTCTGCCCATGTAGAGTATATTTTTTTTGCTACCCGGTCGAAAGTACGACAATAATTATGCATGTGTACTTAACAAAATATCCGTGTCTGCTCCGACATTTGCAGCACGAGCGAAGCGAGTGCTGCTGGTCAGGGGCAGGCTTCAAATACATCTTTAAATGAATGTATAAATACACCCCCATAAAAGAAATAGTGAGTAAACAAATAGTAGGAAATCCATAACTATATTTGTATCACAAAGTAGGTATCTTTAAATGAATGTATAAATACACCCCCATAAAAGAAATAGTGAGTAAACAAATAGTAGGAAATCCATAACTATATTTGTATCACAAAGTAGGTATTTTTTAGAAAAATTATAAATTTATAAATTTAAAGTTTCTGCTAACTTCTTTTTCTTCGTCGGTCGACTCATCCGATGATATTTTACAAAGTAGGTATTTTTTAGAAAAATTATAAATTTATAAATTTAAAGTTTCTGCTAACTTCTTTTTCTTCGTCGGTCGACTCATCCGATGATATTTGATTCATTTTTCTATTTTTTCATACACTTTAGTGACGATTACTCCCTGAATAATATCTACTGATGATTTCTTCGTCGGTCGACTCATCCGATGATATTTGATTCATTTTTCTATTTTTTCATACACTTTAGTGACGATTACTCCCTGAATAATATCTACTGATGAACACTAATCTTAAGGTTATGTGAGCGAGAGCATCGCCGGGCTCTTGACGATGTTATACACTTTAGTGACGATTACTCCCTGAATAATATCTACTGATGAACACTAATCTTAAGGTTATGTGAGCGAGAGCATCGCCGGGCTCTTGACGATGTGAAAGGGTGTCGATATAACAGGAGCTCTACTAAAGCAACCGAAAGTTTTTTCTCCCGCTATTATTGAGCGAGAGCATCGCCGGGCTCTTGACGATGTGAAAGGGTGTCGATATAACAGGAGCTCTACTAAAGCAACCGAAAGTTTTTTCTCCCGCTATTATGGATGGCGCGCGTATAGCCTTGACCAATGCGAGAAAGTTAAACTTTCTGCCGTGAAATCGCTGCCGAAACCACGTACTTTCGACCAGGGTAGTAAGAAAAATATTATATTGTGTGGCAAGTGCGTAAATGCAGCCATTTTTCGACTGAAACCACGTACTTTCGACCAGGGTAGTAAGAAAAATATTATATTGTGTGGCAAGTGCGTAAATGCAGCCATTTTTCGACAGCGTGCAAGTTTTTCACTAGCCAGGACTAGATTCGCAGGACGAGTTTGGGGGTTGTACACGAGCCGAAGGCGAGTGTTATATCAGCCATTTTTCGACAGCGTGCAAGTTTTTCACTAGCCAGGACTAGATTCGCAGGACGAGTTTGGGGGTTGTACACGAGCCGAAGGCGAGTGTTATAATCAAACGAATCCCTACGAATGTAGTCCTGGATCGAGACAAACTGCACGCTGGCGAAATTGCCGCATTTACGCACTTGCCACACACTATTTTTTTTGTAACAAATGCCGAAAATGCTCTTTTTTCGCTCTGGTGCCGCCATTACGTGACCTAATTTTTTCACAGCTGACATCAGTGCCTCAGAAATCCGCAGGATCCGTGCGTACAGGGGCTGCTTTATACACTAGTGCGTGAAAACGCACTTTAGGCACGCATTTCAGCAGTGAAAAAATCGGTCACTTTACGGCGGCTCAAGAGGGGAAAAAAACGAGCTTTAGAGGCATGTGTTACAAAAAAATAATTGTATGATCGAATCACTACACCACAATTTACACTGGTAATGAGACTATTTTAATAATAGATTTTTTTTGTTCCGACTGAATTTTCAATTTTTCTCCGGATGTACTTCTGTTTATTCGGCACTTCTTTCAATAAACATTCGCTCTTGTTAATTTTAAATAATCTAATTTTATATTTAGCTATTAAATGCATACGTGCCTGTAGTCACAAATTCCTCGAAACAGCAGCTGTGCTCGTCCGGTTAGTATTTAAATAATCTAATTTTATATTTAGCTATTAAATGCATACGTGCCTGTAGTCACAAATTCCTCGAAACAGCAGCTGTGCTCGTCCGGTTAGTATTCGATACAATGTCGATGGAGGGGCCGTGAATATAGCTGATATAAAAACGCCAAATTTCGCCTTAATCCACAGTCTACATCTTCCATTTAACGAGTCAGCATAGTGAGTGTATATAATTTCTTGCGCCTATTTATCATATTTAATCAATCTTATGTATAAAAATTTATTTGTAGGCCATCATCTAAGTTGACTATTAGAAAAACAATGTTGAAGCATCTTTTGATTGTGATTCTATTCGCTTTTCAATATACTACAGCTAAAAAATGGGAATATAAACCTTCAGCTTACGACGAGTACCTCTTCCGTGAACAACGAAAAATTTTAGTAGATGAATTTGATACCATAGAAACACAACTACTTCGAAAAATTGCTACAGACTATACTTCTGATGATATTCAGTGGATACACGATGTTTTAAGAATTCCCTCAAACCTTTTACGAGGTTTGGAACCCCAGCTAACTGCTAACCAAGTTAATGAAATTTCTGACCGACTCGGCTATTTAGTAATAGAAGACAATCATAATAAGTACAACAACACTTGGAATTTTCGTTTCGAGTTTGAAGGTTCAAGTAATTCGGCACCCTTGAGTTTGTTGATTTTCACCAGGTCGTTATCCATATCTTTGGTTGTATTGCACGATTGCACAAAGGCTGGCTAACCTCAAATATACGTCTAATCGTTGAGTCAACAAAGAACCAGAAAAATTCAACGCCGGTATATGCTTTTTTTTTTTATTATTTTTATATATATTATTCCTCTTTTGCCTTCGTGTCTACTGGGCCCATAACCTGTTATTATTTATCAAAGGTTTAATGCGCAGCAATAAAAAGGTCAAAAGGTTCACACAGAGATTGAATTTATTGTAACGTACAGAACGAGAGTCGGACGTGTTGAGTCTTGTCTAGAGCAAGTCGTGCTGCAGGAGCAAGAGAGAGGGGGTCCAGAGAGTCCCTCAGTGTGGGCAACATCCGAGGCAGTCGAGTTAACATAACCCACTATTGCCAACACACAGTCTACATCTTCCATTTAACGAGTCAGCATAGTGAGTGTATATAATTTCTTGCGCCTATTTATCATATTTAATCAATCTTATGTATAAAAATTTATTTGTAGGCCATCATCTAAGTTGACTATTAGAAAAACAATGTTGAAGCATCTTTTGATTGTGATTCTATTCGCTTTTCAATATACTACAGCTAAAAAATGGGAATATAAACCTTCAGCTTACGACGAGTACCTCTTCCGTGAACAACGAAAAATTTTAGT